>JAQQAE010008747.1:0-15021 GCA_029823295.1 Pseudamia nigra | reverse complement strand
AGACCTTAACCCCATTGAGAATCTTTGGGATGTGCTGGAGAAGGCTTTGCACAGCGGTCAGACTCTGCCATCATCAGCGCAAGATCTTGGTGAAAAATGAATGCAGCACTGGACGGAAACAAATCTTGTGACATTGCAGAAGCTTATTGAAACAATGCCACAGCGAATGCGTGCTGTAATCAAAGCTAATGGCGTCCAATAAAATACTGCATTACAGTGTGTGAACTTTTTTTGTTGCTGGTGACTTTTTTTTTGGCCAGGCTGTGTATAGTATGCACATTTTTGATTATTTTATTTATTTTTGCTCACGTTGTTGCTTCTTTTATTTTTTGTTACTTCTTTTGTGAATTTCCATGCCTATTTTGTTGATTTTATTCTCTTGTGTTCTTTAATTTTGTATGTTTTTTTGTTTTGTATATATGTCATTTTGTTGCTTTTTTGTTTTGTTCTGTTAATTTTGTAAATGTGTTTCTAAGTGGGTTCATTTTCAAAAAAAATTACTGATTATCTTGTTCACCATTTCCCATTTTTTTCTTGATTATTTTATTCCTTTTGTTTCTTATTTTGTTGATTTGACTCTATTGTTCATTTTGCAGGTTACTTGTTCATTTTTGTTCAAGGGCAATAAATAATCACACTTAGGTGGTTTTCAGATAAATATGAATTTTGAGGGGTTTTTTTTCATATGCATTTTAGTGTAAGGCAAGTATTATTGTAGTTTTTTTTTAATGTAATATGAGCATTTCAAAAAAGAATATTTTGCACATGAATATTTTCTTGTTGAGCTGCAGGAGAGTAGAACAGCACCAGTCACTGCACTCTGGGCCCAGTGTGGAAACTGTCTCACCTGATGTTTTAGTTATTTTTAGTTTCATTGTGTTTGATCTCTAAGATGACTATTCTTACAATCCAGATAGATGTGGTGTAAAAGCTGCTTTTACCGTACCTGTCAGATGATGATCACGTTTCATTTCTTTCTTTCTTTTTGTCTACTGTCTGTTTTTTTTTCTCATGCCTGATTTGGTTTTGTTTGTTGCTGCAGTGGTTGGTCCTCTTCACTGACAGATTCAGGACTGAGTTCCTTCAGAGACGCCCGATAGGAACCAAATATAGGAGCTAACACAAGCACACACATACACCAAGTGCATCTAGAACACTGCTTTGAATCCCATACAAATGGCGCATGAAAATATGCCTAAATCCCAGGAATAGTGTGCTATCATAGTTTTGCGATTTGTACAAGAAAGGCGAAGAAAATCAAGACAAACTGAAAAATTTCCAATTCATTACCTACAGTATATCAAGCCTATGTCCTTCTCTCTTCGAGGTTATGGGAGCTAACTAAAAACAATGCATTACATTCAAAGCCACAAGACAATTTGAATTACAGCATCATTTACATATCCATCCATCCATTTTCTAACCCTTAATCCTTGCAAGGGGCTAGGGAGCGGGAGGGGCAGGGGGTGCAGGCAGGGCACACCCTGGATGAGTCACCAGTTCATCACAGGGCTAACATATAAAGACAGATAACCATTCACACTCACATTTATACCTATGGGCAATTTAGAATGACCAGTTAACCTATGTGTTTGTCAATTAAAAAAAAACTATTTTACAAGTCACAAAAGCCTGTTTGACTTCAAAATATGAAACACAGTATTAGTTAGAACTTCATTTTTTATTTCATACATTATACGTCATGATACTAAAATGGCTGCTTCCTCGGTAAATTTAATCCAAGGATCTTTTACAAGAACAATATACGACATGGGAGATTGGTGCTCATTCATTTTGTATGTTACGTGGCCCAATGCACATGCTCAATAGGGCCATGTACAGTAGTACACCACACAGACACACGAGTACTTCCTCCACTGTCCCCTCCCATGCCTTCCTTCTCTGCCAGGGAGACACAGTGGTGCAATGGGTAGCGCTCGTGCCTCACAGCTAGAAGGTCCTGGGTTTGAAGCTCCAAACAGTGGGTCCCTTCTGTGTGGAAGATGCATGTTCTCCCTGTGTCTGTGTGGGTTCCCTCAAGGTATGGCTTCCTCCCACAACCGAAAACATGCACTAGGTTAGGTTAATCGGTCACTCTAAATTGTCTATAGGTGTGAGTGTGAATGGTTGTCCGTCTCTATGTGTCAGCCCTGTGATGAACCGGGTGTACCCCACCTTTGCACTAAGTCAGCTGAGATAGGCTCCAGCAAGGTCTTTGGACAATTTAAAACATTTCAAACCTCTATGTTATAAAATCTGATAATATAAAGAGTCATTTCTGAACTTTTTTTTTTTTTGCAGTTGTAGCTGTCCTGTCAGCAGTGTTACCAATGTCTCTTTTATGATTGCAGTCTATGAGGAAAGGCTCTGTGAGCTGGAGTGTAGTGTGTAGTACTGGCCAGTGGCCACTGGGAGAATTAGCTGCAAATTTGAGCATTCATTTGGGTTCTTGTTATTAGTATACATACATGATATAAGTGTACTCTTCAAAAATGCCGTAGGGAAGGAAGTGAAAATTATTACAGGTCTGCTCTTGTTGAGACTGCTCAGCAGCTCTGAACTCTGGCAAAGTCGTCACCTTACAGTACCCCTTCCAGTTTTGAATCGCACGACTTGACTTTAGACAAAAATTGAATTTTTGTAAAACTGTCAAGATATATTACTGTGAAAATCTGTAATCATAAAAACTACAAACAGGAAGCCACAAATGTAATGTCGCAAATTTCCTACAATCTGTTCAGAGCTGCTGAAGAATCTATTGTGTTTAATTTGTAGATTGTTTAGTCAATTTCTCCATTCCATTACTTATTTTGTTTATTGTGTTTATATTATTTTCCTCATGTCTATTTTCATTTTGTTCATATTGTAGCTTATTTTGATCACAATCTAGAACACCACCTCATGTCCTGTTCATGTTATGTTTTCTTCTCAGAAAAGAGCACTCTGGTCACAGATATGACTATTTGGCTATTTTAACATCCAGTGTGTGTCAAAGGCTTTTGCTCAGTAATGAAGTACTGAATGAAATCCAGTAGCAGTAGCTATGGACCTCTCTGTCTATTTTTACTTTGTGTAAAGGTCTCCTTGTTTGCTTTATCTGTCGCTTTCAGCATAATGTGCTTCCCTTCCCGGGGATGTGTCCTCACAATGAAATATGATAGCCAGCATATATTTTGCTAATGAGGAGACGTCCTTGGAGAATAAACAGGGGAATAAAGGATGTATATGTGTTGCACTGTAGGGGATGATGGAATGGATTGGGGCCAAGCTGTAGAGAAGAGGAAGCAGTTGCCTCCTTTGTGCTATATTTGGTGAAGCAGAAGATGGCTGGTGTGGGAGAGCAATGTATTGTTTGGAGCACACACATGAATAGAAATAGGGATTTGCATGCACACTTGCACAAACACACCACCAATCAGAAGAAACACATGAAAGAAATAAAATAGAAAAAGAAATGTGATTTAAAAGCATCCCGACAAGGTGCTTTTGGGCAACATACACCTTATGGTAATAATTATTTTAATAGTAAATGCAGTATTAAGGTGTCTACAAGTATGAGTTTAATGATTGTCAAGATTTAAGACCCTAACCCTTTAAGACTCTAACCCTCTAACCCTGACCCTAATGGAGGACTAACTGAAGATGGTGATATGTTTATGACATCACAAATAACCAGAAATGACTTGTCTGCAACGCTGAGTGAGAATTTTGACACTAACATTATTTTAGAGCTCTCTGACCTACAATATGAAAATACATGAAACATTATTGTTCATAATATGTCTCATTAAAAAATAGACTTTTTAAATTAGACGTATGATGATGAAGATGCTGCAGTTCACAATATTAAGAATAGACACTGTGTGTTGCCATGTCCCCCATCTTGCTCTTGTTTTCATCCACCCCCAAATGTATCATCATGGTGTCCCACAAGGCTCCATACTTGCACCAGTTTATTCTCTATGTATATTAATGACCTGCCAAATGTATGCAGAGACATTCATTAACGATTGTATGCTCACGATGCTGTAATATTTACACCTGCAAAAAGCACTCAGGAAGCTGCCCACATTCAGCGATGACTCAAATCCAAGATTGGCTTAATAAATCATGTTTATTATTAAACACCAGGAAAACTATCTGTTTGATGTTTGCCAAACAACCCATTAAGACCACACATTCAAATGTATTTCTGAAAGGGGAAGAGCTTGAACTGGTCAAAGAAATTAAATACCTCTGTGTTGTTCTGAACTCATCCCTAACATTCAAAAAAACACTTTAAAAAATGTCAAATACCACCAAATTCAGTCTACTTAATTTTAAACAAATCAGATCATCACTATAATCATCATTACATCAACATATAATACAGCTGGAGTGTTTCTGCATGCCATGAGTTTGTCTCATGTGGATTGTTGTTTTATCAGCTGGTCACTCACTGGCATAACTGCACATAATCATTGTATAAAAAGGCTCTAAAAACCTTTCACAAAAAAAATGTATCATATCATTGTTGCCATGTTCTTAAAAAGCACAAATGTTCATGTTTATAAAACATTTAAATATGCCTGCTCTATATATAAATATTGAATGGACTTGCTCCACCTCCTTTAAGGTAATATGTCAAACTAAAAACTGGTGCTACCACCAGGGCCACGACTAGAAGAGACTGTGAGGTTCCCTACAGACGTACCACCTTTGGACAATCTGTGCTGTCAGTGTAACATCTGGAGCAACATACTTCCTGCAATTCAGGAACACTCTAGATATACTGTACTACCTTCAAATCCTATCTCAAAAACTGGCTTCTAACCAACCAAAACTGTACTCACAACGGGGTGGATTTCTGTAGCAGACAGATACTTATACATACGTAGGTACCTGTGCACTGTATGCATCCACCTCCTTTCATATGTTGTTCTCTTCTTTGATCCGTCATTACTGTGTGGTGCATGCCCACATACAGTATATGTATGTATGCATGCATCACATTTAGGTTGTACATCTGTCAGCTGAGTGATTGAATGTACGTAATTGTTTTAGTGTCTGTGTCATACGCTGCACCACATATATAAAAACTGTACTTTAACGCTTGCACTTTAATACATGTACTTATATATTTATTACAACTGTTCTACACATTATGTCATTGTATATAGTTTTGTCGTTTGTTTTGTTTTGTAAAATGTGTAACCTGCAAAGGGACTACAGATGCAAATTAGCAATTATGCTAACTCTTGCATATTTACATCTGTATTTTATACTGATGTTCATTAATGTGCACTGTCCCTTTTAAATAAACATTAAATTGAAATGTTTTTAAAATCTGAACTAAATCTAAATTAACACAATACACACAAAATTAGCAAAGGATGAGCCAAATAATTAAGGAAATTCTTAAATAAATGAAAAAATGAAGTCAATAATAATCAAAAATAAATATGCCACACAATGAATAAATGTACATTTACCAACAGATAAGTTCAAGTCCAAAGTAAATTAGAGAAACATAGGTACAGCTTTAAAGCATTAGATCTAATGGCTGACTTTTTATGACTTTTCAGAACTTATTTTCATAATTGAATTGAAGGCATTTTCCAACATTTTAAGGACCTGTAAACACCCTGTAGAGTGGAATAAACAAAAACAGTACTCGCATTTTATTCCTTTAAAATTATAGTGGTTCACATAGAAGCAGAAGTAGTGTGCAAAAATAAGTACTTACAGTAAATAAGAGTAAACAAAGTATCTCAGAATAAAGTACCGTATTTTTCGGACTATAAGGCGAACTTACAATCCTTTAATTTTTTCAAAAATTGAAGGTGCGCCTTATAATTCAGTGCGCCTTATATATGGATTTTTCCTGGTTTGTGCTTACGGTAAAATCGGTTCGAAGTCAGTATGTGGTACACGGCGCTCAAAAATCTGTCAAAATGCTTTAGTATGACTTTTGTTATTGTGGAAAGCCTTGAATAAATGTTTAATTTATAATATTTTTAATTTTTAATAAAGTTTAACTTATCTAAGTTTTGTGTTGCGTAATGGGCCTTATAATGCGGTGCGCCTTATGTATGGGAAAACCCAAAAATGGATCATTTTTTGAGGGTGCGCCTTATAATCGGGTTCGCCTTATAGTGCAAAAAAATATGGTACTTTAAGAAATTAAGATAAAGTAAGAAAGTCAGCAAAGTTTTATTTACATAGCACCTGTCAAGACAAAAACCACAGTGTTTCACAACCAAATGCTCAAAGGATAGAGAATTAAATGACAATGATAATAATATATACTAAATAAAATCACAACTAAATCATAAAAGACACCGTCAACCAAATGCAAAGGCAAAGTTTAAGACATGCGTTTTAGCTCCTTTTTTAAAAAGAGAAAACTCTATAAACAAATGATTGTGTTAGTCTAAAACTGGACTTTAAAAGTGCATGTAAACATGTTTGTTTGACTGAAATTGAGTCAGACTAGCTGTTGACTGTTGAATATAGTGAAAACGGTTGGAGTCTGTTTTTGGACGGATACAGTGTGACACACTTCATTCTGACTCATTTGAAGGAGCTCAGCATTGTAAAATACATGCTAACTTGCTAGCTTACTATTTACTATTGTGGTCTGTGACATTGTAGGTCAAGCGGAAATGGCCCAGTACTAAAAAGCTGAAAGAGTGCATATCGCCACCTACTGTAGCGGAGGTGACATGATTTCAACAGTAAATCAATTACACTCCTGCATATGTATACTGGGACGAAGACGATTTTGAGATTTTTCAGATTGACTGACATTCATTTCTTCAAGTAATGATGAACTGTATTTTCTCTTTAGAAGAAATGGCACAAATTAGCCCTTGAAAAGGCATAAATCTCATAAACCTCACAAATCAGATGAGAGAATACTATGAGTGTCGAAAGCTTTCATTAAAACTAAATGTGGCTACTTTGGACAATTTAAATTACAAAACATGCTGTTTAACATGTTTTAAAACTACATAATTCCCCAGACATGCTGTCACAGTTTGAATGTCTTCAGTATTAATGCAATGTGAAAATCGTAAAAATGAAGAAAAACTACTGAAGGGAAGGAGTGTTCAAACTTTTGACTGGTAGTGTATCTATTGTTTTATTGACAGATAAGTGTTACTGCTGCATTCATTTACATTTGACTCTGTTCCCCTCAGGCTGATAACAATAAGCTGAATAACAAATGAAACCAAAAATCAAACAGACCATAAGACGTCAGCCCAAGAAAACCCTGATCAATTCATCAGTACAAGTCTACAAAGAGATCCATGACACACAAACAGTCAAACGTTTTAGAACACTCTAGTTTCTCCAGTTTTTGGTTGAAATTCAAGCAGTTCAAGTCTGATGAACAGCTTGAAATGGTACAAAGGTAAGTGTTGAACCAGAGGCTAAAAAAAAGAAAAGGTAACGTTACCCAAAACTGAAAAATAATGCACATTTCAGAATTATATAAAATGGCCTTTTTCAGGGAACAAAACATGGGTTAACAACTTAAAACTGTTCTGCACCAATGGAGGCTGATCAAGCCTTGAAGTTGGTGCTACAAATTCCTGCTGGTGTCCCAGATTCACTTAATTACAACCCCCTCTGTCTGCATCAACGCAGTGTTGGTACCATACCCTCGTGAGCATTGTTTGAACAGCACTGCAGGAAGCATTGTGTTACTATAAAAATGGTGAGAAAAAGGCAATAAACAATGGGAGAGAGACAGACCATCATAATACTGTACTTAAAAATGTAGGTCTTTCATACAGAAATTGCGAAGAAAGTCAAGGTGTCAGTACAGTAAGTACAGTTTCCTTCACCATCACAAGGCTCTGAGAATCTGACGGATCCAAACAGCAACATGTTGGCTTTGGGTCTGCCAGGCCTCTTCCTGTCAGAGTTTCTCTTCCATTTTCTCAATGTTTTTATAGCAATACAGTGCTTTCTGCAGTAACATTCTGTTCAAATAATACTCACTAGGGTATGGTACCACAGTGTGTTCCAGCAGTTTTTATACAGACAGAGGGGTTTTGATTAATCAAGCAAACCTCGGACACCTGTCGGAATTACCTGCACCAGGGTTCAAGGTTTGATCAACCTCCACTGGTGCAGAACAGCTTCAAGTTCTTAACCCTCATGCTCATTCAAAACAGCCTTTTTGTATAATTTTGAAAAGTACTGTACATTATCTTCAGTTTTGGGTAACCTTAAGTTTTTTTTTAACCTCTGGCAGTTCAGCACTTACCTTTGTACCATTTCAAGCTGTTCATGGGACTTGAACTACTTGTTTATCCTCGATGTTTGGTCTTTTCAGGAAATCCACCATGTTTTTTTTTCAGCTATTTGAACTTAAATACAGGTGTCACTCAGAAACACTCACCTGGTTTTAATATCTGAAGTCAGGCTCAGACTCTTCTGTCTCCTCAGGATCATCGTCTGTATCAACACCTGAAAAAGCAGATGACAATAGACACCATGTGCTCCCATTCACTCCCAATTAATGAACCTTCACAATGAGAATTGATCTTAAATGATGTAATGATCTCTTTGTCCCAAACGGAAAAAAAGTTTCCGTTACACATGTTCATGTCAGTTATTTAGGAAGTATGTTGTTTAAACCTGAGTGAAAGAAGCTCAGTCAAATCCTTCTTCAGGTTCAGTTATTACCAGGATCTTTTACTAAAACACTCATTTGTGGAGACATTTCCACAGTTCAGCGAGCCTGAATGACTACTTGCCCACATTACTTTACATTGTAGCCTATATCTGCTGTTGTCCTGCGTGATGCTTGTGCAGTGTTGATGCCCTCTACTGTTACTGCAGAACAAATCTACCTACAGGTACAAATCACCTTGACCATGGCATTAGTGATTTTCCATTCTCCCCGTCTTGCATTTCCCTACTCACCAGTGGCCACTCAAACTGTGCACTGCAGGTGATGTCACAGATTTTAAAACCTATTTTTTAAAAACATTTTTATGATTAAAAACATTACAGAACTTCATGCAGTAAAAACAATCCTTTTTTGCAGCTACAGGTGTCCTGTCAGCAGTTTTACATACATCTCTTTTATTACTGTGTTCTATGGAAAAATGCTTTCTGGGCCCAAGTGTAGTACCAGTGAAAGGCCACTGGGGGGTCAGTTCAACGTTTAGCAGCAGCATGGTTTCCAGTTCTTATATTTCCATGTGTCACACCCCTTTACCTCCAGGTTGTGGAGCCTTTAAAAAAAATGAATGGCCATTTACAGTGACAGACATATATTTTAATCCCATTTGCATTATGTCTTGAACGACACATATGATGTGTGTCTATTTAAAAGATCATTTTACAAGCCCATACAGTTGTACAGTAGTTTGTTATAAATACTGTACAGTGCAACTCCGGGTTATGAGATTCATCCGTTTGAGGATCAAGTTTGTGAAGTGAAAAACTCGTGATCTGGGACCAGTTTTCCCATAAGAATACATGTAAAACCAATTAATCTGTTCCAAGACCTAAGAAAACTCCCATACAAATCATATTTTTTTCTTTTCTGATTTTTATTCACTGGTTTTGGCCTGTTTCACCACACTTTCATCATCATCATTATCATCACTTTCAGTAGGAAATGATCTTTTGCTAAAATAGTGATCCAAAGAAGTTTTGCAAATGTCATTCACTTGGTCTAATACACTTTCTCGTGGTGTTTTAAATTTTTTTCATCTCACACGCACACCTGAGGTGATATAAGGGGAGGTGACATGGATCATTGGGGGGGGGGCCTTTGGTGGTTATGGTCAGTGCCTTGGATCAGACTGCATCGGAAAGGATATTATTCCTTTTTTGGCTTTTTTCTTCCAGAGGATGTATCTGGACTGACCTGGTCGAGGGATCTGGAGTCGCGACCGGACACTAAACGGGACACGTGGTGAGGGATTTGTCCTGCATGTCCGTGGCTGTGTCACCCACCTTCAGTTGAATGGAGTTTGTGGTTTTGTTTTGAATTCATACTGCAAATATAAGTTCATTTTGACAGAGTATCTGTGTTTATTTTGTTAATTTTGTTTCCGATTTTATTTTTGGGGTTGGGAAGAGTTGAGTTTTATTTTATTCTTTAGTGTCATATAATATTTAAAGACACACTGCAGAAATCCTTTTAACTGCGGACAGATCCGCCCGTGTCCTTTCACTTGCATCAAAATCATATTACGGCTTTTCTTCTTACCACTAGCATCCTTCCAAGGCCCCATGATGAAAAAACACAAAACGAAGCACTATTTCAGGTGAAAAAAGACAAAAAAAGAGCTACTGTACTTTGTGTGCCAAAGCCCTCATAACCTGAGGTTCCACTGTATAGTGAAATAACAGCTAGTCTTGAGTGAAATGGGGCAGTATTTCCATCTCAAGTGATATACATCATCACACAAATGGCCACCACCTTCCAAAATTTCACCTTGTTTTGATTTTGAACTGCAGAGACTCCTCACCTGCTTTGGACAGACTGTGGAAAGATCAAGTCATGATCATGTCACATATGCAACTTCACATTTGTAGTCATTATTATTATGTATTGTCACAGTCTTGTATCTCAACAGTTATATAACAAACTACTTTCTTCACATCGAAGATTGTCTTTGAAATTCACTCAGCTCATACATGTAAATGACGGCATAATTCAAATGGGGTTAAAAAATTCTGACAGTTTTTTCCCCACAATTCAGAAGTAAAAGGAAATGGGATGTGACAAAACCAAGAGTAACAAGTGCCTGAAACAACACAGACTAGTTTTCCTGCTAAACAGTCTTACTAAGAAAAGATCTGAACTGATGACAACACGTTTTAAACAAACCACCACTTTTAAAACAGAGTGGCAAGTTTAGACTGTGGGCAAATCTGACCCAGATCTGATGTTTTTGCTGATACTGAGTCTGATGAGATTTTTTTTTCAATATCAGTGTGAACAGCAGGAGGAATATGATGACTTCATCTCTTATTTAAGCCACAACTCATGTGCAGTCCAAAAGCTAATAAAAATCTGGCTTATGCAAGATGAGGTGTACTTGGAAGAACTCTTGTGCAGGGAAAACTTGAGACAATGAATAATGCAGGGTTATTATTATTATAAGGCCAGCACCTCTTAAATTCTGAACCACTCTTAACAGAACTTTTTATGATGACAGTCTTCATGGAAAAAAGAAATATACTGTACCTGTAACTGCAGTTGCAGTATTGTGATATAAAACCCATCTTTCCTGTAAGATGCAAAACAAATGGTTCACAACACTGATCCTTTTGGTCCATTTCTGTATTAGACAACATACCGGAGCAGAAGTCGATATTTCTCAGCATGTCAGCGGCGTCGTCCGTATCAATGACTAAGTGGTTCATGCTCTCATAGCCGAGCTCTGGACGCTCCATGTTTGAGGCTGTAGCTGTAACTGCCATCCTGTTAAAACATACATGTATAAAACTCTGCCCAACGCTTCAAGGAACACTGAACTGACACAGATCAAAACATTCGCTGCGACATTATGTAACCCCAACAATAGTGGTATGTAATGATCTATCAGTAGAAGGTTAGAAAAGCTTGACATAAATAAAATGTTTAAATTTTGCAATTATTCTAGTAAAGGTTCGGATCATTAGATAATGACTGAATTACCACTATCCTAGTTTCACATTTAAACCTAAATAATTCCTGACTTTTACTGTTCTTTGTATGTTTGAGGGTTGTTTGTTGTTGTTTTTAGAGGTTTCTTATTCCTTTGAGTTTTAGTTGTTGGTATTGTTAACATGCAACTTCCGACACCCCATCTGCATTGTCTTGGACCAACTTTCATTGCAGCTACTTGTTCAGCCACTTTTGCTGTGCATTTTGCTACTTTCTTTGCAAATGTGTCCCCCCCGCATACCATCACTAGATCACTTTAACTGCAAAAATAAAGCACAGAAAACACAGGCATCTGATTTGAACACTTTAACATATATTCATTGTGTTCAAAATGCATTGATTCAGGGATAATGTCTCACTGTGGCCTTTATAGTATTTTGCTGCACTTAAATGACATAAATTAGAATGTTTGCACTGTATTAGTATTTCATTGCACTGTTATACTCTGGATTTTGGAAAATTGTTATTACAATTGTTATTACTAATTATTATTGTTATTACTAATTGTTACCAGTTATTGCAGAAATGAGCCAATGTAAATCTGCATCACTGGTGTATTCTTGTAAAATGACGGTGAAGTCTGGTTCTTCCGACTTTACAAATGTTTCCAGTCACATCCAATGTAGGAGGTGCTTTGGAATTCATCTCTTCTGTTTTATCTACTTCGCCTGGTTAAAGAAGGCATAGTTGTTATTAACTAGGTGTACTCCAGCCGTGAACGATGCTGAGTTCAGTCAGTTCTTGATCTGGCTCCAGACGTTCCCATGTGACCGATTAGCGATGCCACTCATTCGGTGGGTTTTCGATCTCTGCCAGTAGATGGCTCATCTGTTACATAATGTATAGAAAATGACTAAATGTCTGATAGAGCTGGTGACTCAAACCAGATAGTACCTGTAATGGCATTTACATCTGATCCTGATGAATTCTTATCTCTCATTTGTTGACAGCTATTATTGCAAAGATTTTGATTATGCACTTTTAATTCCAGAAAGCAGGGTTTTATGGCCAATTTATTTTAATACTAAGGGCATGAAACACTATAAGAGAATAATGTTTATGTTTATTTTAGTTGTACCTTGGGTAAAATACAATTGAGGTCAAAGTTAATCCTTCATCTCAGATCTAAACTCATTTCTTTTGTTTTTGGCACAATGCTTTTACAAGGGATGCCTCGGATCATTTCGGAAGTGAATAGTGGACAAATTGTCAGTTTTAACTTCAGTTCACACACTGAGACCATTAGTCAGTGGAAGAGTGGTGGTTTGTGCTATGTCTAAATAAAAATATCAGTTCTTTTGGGGGTGAATAATATTGACCCTGATCATTTTTGATTTCCTAAAATAATTCTGTATTTGTTTGCAAATAAAATAACGTATAGATTCTAAATTAAAGTAGCATGCTTTGAAATGCTCTGTGAAAGATCTGGCCCTCTTTTAACCAGCAAGTGAGAAAAAAATCAGAAAAAAAACAAAGAAATTTTAATGCAGGGGCTAATAACTAATAATAAAGTGTAATTGTATGACTGTGAAAAAAACTTGTTTTTCATGTTTATTAAAAAGATCCGATAGATGGATAGGATCTTTTAGTATCTCTCTCTCTCTCTTGAATATATATATCTATATATATATATAGATATATATATATATAGATATATATATATACACATACACACTGCCTGGCCAAAAAAAGTCACACACTAATATTTCAATTGATGATGATCTTGAATTGATGATGGGAGAGTCAGACCACTGTGCAAAGTCTTTTCTAGCATATCCCAAAGATTCTTAGTGGGGTTAAGGTCTGGACTCTGTGGAGGCCAATCCATGTGTTAAAATTATGTCTCATGCTCCCTGAACCACTCTAACAATTTTAGCCTGATGAAGTAGGCACTAGGCATGATGGGTGCATCACTTCATCTGCCTGTCTTCTTACCCTGATGCACCCATCACTCTGAAACAGGGTACATCTGGACTCATCAGACCACATGACCTTCCATTGCTCCACAGTTCAATCTTTATGCTCCCTAGCAAACTGAAGCCTTTTTTTCTGATTAGCCTCACTGATTAGTGGTTTTCTTAAGGCTACAGAGCTATTTAGTCCCAATCCCTTGAACTGTCTTTGCATTGTGTACGTGGAAATGCTTTTACTTTCACTATTAAACATAGTCCTGAGTTCTACTATTGTTTTTTTTTACAATTTGATTTCACCACACATTTAAGTGATTACCAGTCATGATCATTCAAGATTTATTTCCAACCACATTTTTTCTTTGAAGATAATGGTTCCCGTTAGGGTTATTCCTTGTGCTTTTATTTGTATGTATTTTAATGTTTTATGTCAAAGTGCATTTTCATGTCATCCCATTGTTTTCTTTAGTTGAGTCATACTATCTGCTCTTAAATACTGTCTGATATTGAGCAGGACTAACGGCGCCATGATGTCTGAATTAAGACATGTCATGTAAACCCATGTGATGAGTATAAAGGTCGAGTGTGGCGTTTTCTTGTGGGCAGTGCATTTTGCCACGTCTTATCCACTGTGATCCAATCAGAATGTTACAAGTATAGATTTCCCTCTCGTGACTGTATAGGATGTGTAGATGATGTCAATGGAAGCAGGAAGCGTTTTTTTCTAATAAAATGGAGACGGAGGAGGATGCACATCAAAGGGTGTGGAGGCAGCTGATGTGTGTTTCTGACCCTCTCCGCATTGCGTAATACACTAAGACTTCTGACTCATTCCTGTGTGTATTCTCTTATTGTAACAGGGTGTCTGAATAACTCTGACAGTTCCCCACTATCCTTATATCACTTGTTGAAAGCTGAAACATAATCACCCATGCAGAAATTATCCGATGTACCTATTTGCTTAGTTAAATCCAGGTGGTGACCTTTTTTTTTTGGCCAGGCACTGTATGTGTATTTGTATGTATGTATGTATGTATGTATGTATATATATATCTTCTTCTTCTCCTTTCGGCTGCTCCCCTCAGGGGTCGCCACAGCGAAATATATATATATATTTTGTATTACGTAGTATTATATAGTATATATATATAGTATTATAGTATTATACAGTAGAAATAAAGATCGAAACTTGTTTTCGGGCCCAAACATTTGTTCGAGAAACAAAAAAAACAAACGCTTTCCGACAAAAAAAACACGATGGCCTCCAGAAAAAACAAATGTAATTTCAACGATCCACCTACGAAGAGCAATGGAGAGTGTGGAAAAGAGGTGAAGATGCGTGTGTTGGAATGGTTGGAGAAAAGTGTCTGGTGTGATGTGTGATAGGAGGGAATCGGCAAGAATGAAAGGAAAAGTGTACAAGACGGTGGTGAGGCCAGCGATGTT
>JAQQAE010008746.1:0-15022 GCA_029823295.1 Pseudamia nigra | reverse complement strand
CGGCATTGGGGAGCAACCTTTCATTGAGGGAAACATGATGCCAACATGTACTGTGACATATTGAAGCAGAGCATGATTGTTGTGTCAAAGTGTCATTTCTTCAGTGTTGTCCCATGAAAAGATATAATTAAATATCTGCAGAAATGTGGGGGGTATACTCACTTTTGGGAGATGCTGTATGTGTGCTCATTTGTATCATGTACAGTACTGTGCAAATGTTTCAGGCCACCTTGGATTTGTTGTTTTATCAGACTATAATGACCATACATATGCACAGGAAATATAGAAACAAACATTTCAGCTTCTCCACAACACAGTGTCAAGTATTGACTGTCACCTCCTCTTGAACTTAAAATGTTTTGCACTCCTTGGGTCAGAAAATACAAGATCTAGCTCAGTGAAACCAGGTGTCAATCAGCTGCACATGTCAAATTTTTCTTCTCATTTTAGTTACTTTTGCCACAGTTACGAACATCATGTGAAATAGAGTTTTGCCCTTGGAAGCCATTTAGTTTTTATGTGTTTATACTGTGCACATTTTCTGTATTTTTATTTACAATCCCACAAAAACAATAAACTAAACGGTATTCGCGAGTACTGCCCTCATAACAATTCGAATAATATACTGATTCCTTTGTGTCCATGTGTACGCTCAGTATGAATGAAGACAACAAACCCAAGCTGACCTCAGACATTGCACAGGACTGTGACTGTTTGTATTTTTGAAACTATACTTTACTGGAACATTTAAAATTTAAACCTACAAACGCTTTTCGCATCCTCTGGCTTTAAGCATTTCTTATTATGATCTATCAAACTAAACCACAAAGTTGCTGTAGCCAGTGTTTTGTGGCATCAGGATCAAGTAAAATATAAATCTATGCTGTGCCAGTCTGGTTTACCTAAAAAAAAAAAGTCTAGTTTGAGTCCTTTATGATTGAAAGGACTGCAGACCTTACTCTAAATACCCTCAGTTCACCTGGCCCAAGAATAAGCTATGAGCTGATATTTAGCATGTGCAATATCTAAGCATTTTCATTGGAATGCAAGCATATGCTGTAGTACTCACAGTGTCTGTAAGTCAAGATTCTGAAGTAAAAGTAAATTATTCCACAACAGTATTATCGCAGTAGATGTTGGGATGTGTCCAGAGGTGGGTAGTACTCAAATACATGTACTCCTTTACATGTACTTACTATAAGTAGGTTTTTTAAATAGATCTCAGAGTAGTAGTTTTGCAGAATACTCTTTACTCTTGTTGAATTTTTTTTTTAAAGTACTCAGTTCCATTTGGCCATGCACCTCACTGAGTAAAAAAAGGTTGAAATTTAGAAAATGAATGAATTAACTAACAAAATGAGCAAAATCAAAGAAAATTAACAAATAATAAAGGAAATTAACAAAACTGAGCGAAGTAGTCTAGCAAATAGTAAAGCAGAATGAGTAAATGATCAAAATACTCAAGTAAGTTGACAAATATGAAACAACAAAATGTGGCAAACTGAACAAATAAAGCAACATTAGTCAAAAACTGAACAAACTTCAACAAAAATCAAGTAAATAAGCAATATAAGGACCAGAAATGATAGAAGAAAATAAACAAAAATGACTAAACACCTATTTGAATGAAATATACTCTGCTATAACAAACACCACATTATAATTTATTCACTACTTGAGTAGTTTTTGTATGCCAGGCTCTTACTTATGTTCTTGTATTTCTACTTGAGTCATTAAAATTGTAAAGTTCAGTACATTTGCTTGAGTAGTGCTTCTGTTTTTCCACTCCTGGACGTGTCCATTGACAGATTAACACTTTTTCGTGTTTTTATGGGAGAAAAGCTGAAATTGTCCCAAAAGGTTACATGACTGGTTGCTAAAATATCCTTAGACTTTAATCAGATCTATCCAGTTGGCAACAATTCTCTGTCTCTATCTCCTTGTATTAACTCACAGGTCCTCTTCCCTTAACAGCACAATGATCAAACATTCTTGTCTCTGTCTGTTTTTGTTTTCATTTCACCCTTATATTTTATTTTTTTCGGATTTATTTGGGCTTAATTTTAATTGTTTTTCTCCTTGTTTTCTTCATTTATATTTCTTTGCTTTTGTTTTTCTTTTTTTATTTCCCTTTTTCTCCCCCTCCTTTAGATCGTAATGTCTCACTTGCCTATAGCTAAAAGGTAAGCCTGGTCACATGATCAACACACCCCGTTCTGATTGGCTCTTCCTACTGACATTTCAGCCTAACCTTTGCCTTCCTCTGAGACTTCCCCTATAATGTCTTTCTCGTCTTACTTACCCCATGTTCTTTTCTTCCTTGGTCTGAGCAGGTCTGCAGCACTGTTTTTACTGTTAAAAAGGAAGTGCCATGTGGGCACACTTTGGGTTAATAGATCAGGATTTACAGTCCATACCTTTCTTTTTTTCACTTAGCTTGTGTTAATACAAAGTAGACATGAATAGGATTCAGATGCACAGCCACCCATGTGCCTTCTGTTATTTTTCATTTGTTTTTCTCGTACCAGACTGTGCTCACATAACAATGACACTTCCTTTTTATGACAATTCAATACTTGTGTCTTTTCTCTCACTCAGTCATTTTCCTCCTGTTTGTTAACCTGCAATTTCACACACTGACCTGGTGAAACTAACCTTTAACCTGCTGTACATTCCTGTCCTCCTGGGTTTGATGTAGCACTGTAGCATCACACACAGATACTGACACACGTGTGTAAACTGTATGTAGAGCTCCACACTTTTTCAATGTATCGACTAACACTGAAGCTTTGTCTCTTTTTGCAATAGTCACATTTTTAAAGTTAATAAGTTATGAAAAGATGCAAACTCAAGGATAATTAATGTATTTGAGTATTTTCATTGTGTGCGTGGACATGTGTTTATATGTTTGTGATAATGTGCATTGTCTGTACAAGCTATTTTCTTTTTGCAGTCAGTAATTTCTTTGTATGAAGTAGTCAGAAGTTTGGACACTCCTTCTTCAGTTTTTTCTTTATTCCCTCTGCCAAGGAGGTTACGTTTTTATTGGTGTTAGTTTGTCTGTTTGCTTGTTCACAGCGTAACTCAAAAAGTTTATGAATGGATTTCAGTGACATTTTCAGGGTAGGTCAAAATGGTGCAAGGACCAATGGATTAGATTCTGGTGGTAATCTGGAGATACACACACATATGCGTGTGTGTGTGTGTGTGTGTGTGTGTGTTTAGAGAGAGACAGAGATTCTATTAAACCACCAAGTTTGATGCTAATATGGTTAATATTCCAGATATAGTGATCCAGAATGCTTACACTTAGAAGGGTTGAAGGAAAATATCTACTATAAGGTAGCAAATAAAGCTATAGACATGAAACTGACACCAAACTGTAGTGGAAAGTCTGCTGATTCAATAATGTGCAACTGCATGTTGTCCTTAGTCTGATGTGTTATGTAAACAAGCACAAGTAACATGACGACAAACGGGAAAAGTGCACATACAATAACAGACAGGTAGACATAAAGCGGAATATACAAACATCCACATAGAAAAGTACTCATAACATACACATGCGTGGGCAAAGCTTGTCATCTGAAAGATAAAACATCCTCTGGGTCGCATGAAACTTTTTTGTTTACAATTCCATGCGTGTTCTTTCACAGGATGATGTACAATGTTGGATTTTTTTTTTTTTTTTTAAGGAAAAACTCTGAAGAAGAAGGTGTATCCAAACTTGAGACTGGCAGTGTAGATTTTGACGTTTTGCTGTCGTTTTCTGTCTTATTTATGGTATATCTCATTTCTTTCTCTCCTATCCTCTTCTTTTCCTGTCCTTTACCTTTCCTCGTCTTTCACTTTATTTCCTCTCCTGTCTAGAGGAGAATAGTGTCATGTATCTAATGGTCCCTAAACCACTAGACAGCTTTAATCTCCTCAGGGTGAAGGGGAAGGGGCTTAAGCAGAAGGTCCTTCATGCCAGTTGTGAATGGTATGGTTATACGTGTAGAATATAAGCTAGAGAGTAGCGTGGCTCCTTTTTCTGTTGTAATTTTCTGTCTACTTCGATATTTTTTGTTTGCTTTTATAGTGAAGCTGCAAAAATAAGTCAGTCACTCGACTAAATTTGATCCATGGTTCATATCAGACCAGCATCTCACAGTTGATTTGATGGATTTTAGTTAAAAAAAATTCTGAGGTCTTAAGGCCATCTTCAAAATGTTTTAGTGCCGTCATGTTTTTTTAATTTAATTTCAAGTATGTTTAAGTACAGTATGTGTGTTCACAGCCACACAGATTTAATCTGGATTGGCACTGAAATGTCAACTGACAATAACTTGTATCACAAAATTACTGCTATGGTAATTCCCATTAGATCAGTGGTAGTAAATCTATATGTATTTTTGAATTAACATTGTACAAATTCAGATTTGGTCAAAAGGAGGGGAAGTGGTGGAGATTCTTCAGTTCCCAAATGATTTATGTGTCATAATTTGTTTTCAGCAGTAACTTTTTTCAAGAGCAGCAGCACTTCAGGAGTTTCACATGAACTTAAAGGTGCAGTCTACGATGTTGGCATACTAGCTAGTGGCCGATTGTTTGCGGCAGACCAATATAAATGATTGAACAGTTGACCTGCTAGTCAACACGGCTCACAGTCTCACGGTTGCCAAGCTAGCATATCTGTTCTTTTCTTACCTGTACAGATGTAGAAGGAACCTGAAACGCAGGCTGTTCTTTCATCCTGTGGTTCGATAAGATATAGAGACTAACTCTGTCGTAGCTATCAGTACAGCTGTTTTCTACTCTACAAGTGAGTGAAGGCGCATTTGCACCTATGAGGATGTAAGCCATGTTGTCTAATCACCTGTCTAATTGTTTATGGTAAACCGCGACAAACCATGGACTACTAGCTAGTTTGCCAGCATCATCGACTGCACCTTTAATAGACATTTTGATGTGAATTTTTTCCAAGCAAATCTATAGCATGAAATGCCAGAGCCTTTGTGAGCTCGTGTGGGATGACGTCCATTTCCCCTCAGAAATAACCAGGAAGCTAAGCTGCAGTAATCCATAAGAGAACCGTTAGCTGACATGTAAAACACGCACAATGCGTTAAATGTTTGTGCTGTGGAAAAACTTAATTAAAAAATGCAAAACACTCGCAGCCTCATCTGCTGATATATTTAGCAAATAGGGTGTTAAACATTTCTTGCTGACACCAGTTTATTTATGCTTTTCATGACACATTCAGTCTCACAGGGGGAAAATGGGAGATATGGACTTGTTTTTCACAGTTTGGGTGTTAAAGATTTTATATTTATCTTTTCGTCTGATATTAAAAGCAGAAATTTAAGTCGATGAGTGCATTATGTGGGAGTGACCTTGTCTAGTGGCTTTTAGGGACCTAAAATCAGCTTAGTAATATATAAATTGAGCTTCTTAGAGCTTGTATGTTGTCTGTCTTTCTAGTTGTCTTAAGTCCTCTGTTGGTGGATGCATATGTGTGTGTTTCAATGGAGTCTGGCTCAGTAGGAGTTTGTTGAATAAGCTGTAACTTTGTTGTTGTCCCTTCATCTCCTATTATATACCTCCCTTCTCCCTCCTGGACCATCCCCCATTCTCTCTTCACCTCTCCCTCCCATACCTCCCCTCTTCCTCCTCAGGCTCCTGCCTCGAGATTCTTCGGGGAGAAAGTCCTGCTCTTGGGGAGGCCGGGAGCGACTCGGCGTCCCCCATGTCTCCTCGGACTAGCAAGAGCCGCATGTCCATGAAGCTGCGGCGCTCCTCGGGATCAGCCAATAAGACTTGAGCTTTCTAGATCATACACTAATCCTTCGTATCACATTAGCAAAGAAATGATGGTCTTTCCTCACATCAGCCAGTTAGATATTATTTACTCCTGTTATAAAGAGTACAAAAAATTCAACTTTGCACAAATTAAAACTCAAGTGAAACCTATACAGTATATCAATTCTCAGCAGGCTAAGTGTTATAAAGCAGAATGTTGCATCATGGACTTGTTAGTCTTCATGAGTCTATTGGTTGATCAGCCAATAAGGCTTTAGTTTCAGTCATGTTGTTATCAGATAATGTACAGATTAAACACTTTGTTGTGCTGCTGTTCTCTTTAAAAACATCTATTCAGCTGTTCTCTTCTGCCGACAGTAATATGCTGTTATTGTATTTTCAACTTTCATACAGCTGTTACATTAACCCTCCAGTTTGCTTAAAGTCAGTCGCAGCATGTTGATCCATGTTGGATACAGCTGAACCTGTGCGGTCTGACCAGTGCAGTGTTAGCTTGTAAAAATTTGTGCCATGATAGAAACTGCACAAACTCCGGTACAAAGTCTTGTGTCAGATCCTGCTCTGTTTTGAACTCGTCTTCCTCCGGTCGTCATAGAGCACGTTCACAGAGATCGATCTGCAGATCTACAGACCCCAGTGTCTTTGTGTGTGCTGTTGCTTTTGAGGACTCTGTATATTTGTATGATAGTCAGTCTGTGGGAAAACAGAAACAAAAGCTGAGTTTTGATATTAAAAGAAGTAACTGTGTGAGAGTGGCACTTAATGAGTGCTGCACGGAGAACGAAGCAATATAAAAGTCTATTTTTGTTTTCGGCACAAAGAAAAAGGCGTGCAATCTGAATCAAATCATCCAAATGTAAATAGAAATGCATTTGTTTGATAACAGTAAGCACTCACTGTAGATGTGTCCTCAAGCCAAAAATGTTTCCTGTTTATATCAGAGGGAAGCCCCTGCCTAAACCTACGATGAGAGGAACAGTGTTGTAGTGGACACTATCTGTCTTTCTTAAAGGAAAGAAAAGCGCTTTTTAGGAAATAAACCAGATGAACTGATCAAAGAGCACTTGTTGCATAAAGTTTAGATTTTTTTTGCAAATGCTGTAAAATGTGGAGATGCACTGATGTAACTGCATATTTTGTTCTAGTCAACTGTATTTTTTGTTTTTTTTAATTAACTGTAAAATGTGTTTGATGCAAATGAGAATGTTGCTGTATTTTATTTCAGTGTCACGCTGTCATCTGATTCAATGGAACCACAGCTTTCCTTTGTTCCTATGAGTATATAATATACATATTCTGTCTATCTATATATATATATATATATATATGGATATATATATATATCTCAGACCTATGAATATCTATAATAATGTGTACAGTGTGAGAAGGCTTGTTGTGTATATACTGAGCATAGCTGCTAAAACCAAACTGTGGTTTTAACCTCAGACCACAGCCGCTCAAAATGGACTGACACTACAAGATTTTATGCGCCAACGGTTCCTCATTAATTACCAGTTTTCACTTCATTAGTTAGGTTTCGACATATTGTGTTATTTTAGCTCATGTTCTTGTCTTCAATCCACATTTGCAGCCAATTTGTAAAATATAGGATTCAGCATTGCTTTTGACATTTGTACTGTTTGTGAAATGTCACTTAATTTTTTGTCAGTTACTGTAAAAGGAGAAGCGTGAGGACAAACACCTTCACAAATCGAGTACAAAAGAGACATTTGTAAAATCTTCATAGTAAACATGAATATTTGTTCTTTTTGTCATCCTCATATATTTTGACTCATCCCCAGCGACATTTGTATGAAGGGGAGCCGTATATAATCAAAAAAGTATTTCAGGGGGCTTTCATTCTAACACTAAAATCTCATAAAAATCAAAAATGTCTCCAGTTGGCCTCAGTAGATTCCTGTAAACTCTCCTCAAAACAAAACCAAGTGTTTTTTTGTAAGTGTGGGTGCTGTGGATTTTCATTAGGGTCGACTCTATGCTTCATTCATTTGACATTAGCTGCTTATATCATACAAGCAGTATATAAAGCTCTGTGTTTGTGTTGCAGGTTTTGCATATCGCTTCAGTGTTTGAAGCCACAGCTGTATTTTCTGTTACACTTAAATGTTCTGTTGTTTTTGATTCAGCCATATATTCTCTACAAAGAGAAAAGGGACTGTTTTTTTTTTTTGTTTTGTTTTCATTTGACCCTCTGCTGGGTTAAATTTTAGATGAGGTCTGTTTTCTCTTTTATGAGAATTTGCATCGTCCCTTTAAATTATTGTCATTAACATCCTTTCAGCGCATTAATGAATCAAGTGAGTGAACTGTCAGGTGAAGCACCGTTGATTCGTCGGTCAAGACATGTGGTCCAGTAGCCCCGGTGCATCCTGGGACTGATCTGTACATGCTGTATATAGACTACAGTCAACATCTGCGTCCCGTGCTATCTGCTACAAATTTTTTCTTCTGGACACATGACAGACTCCATCCAAACTCTGCAAACATCACACTAATGCCCTGTGCACTTAATTTTGTATTTCTGCATTTTTTTCAGTATGTAAAATGAACTCCAATGTATCTGTTGGCTGTTGCAGTAACTGCATGTAAAAGCAACATTGAAATCTATCAGTGTTGAGCTGTTTAGGATTATAACAAATTCATAACACACTTAAGTAATTGGGTAAAATATTTGTAATGCTGTAGATTATAACCTGCTACTCAGTATAATTGGAACTAAATTTATAGAACCTCCTGGTGTATCTGGAAAAATACTGTTGCTGTACTTCAGTTTTCAAGTATCTGCACTTCAATGTGTATTTTTGCTCTATTTTAACACATTAATTTCTTCATACATTTTCAGAACAGTTACTTTAATTAGGGGTATCACGTTAGTTTCAGGTTAGAATTCTCTGAAATATTTTAACCTGACAATACAGGGATTACAGTCCACTTTTCTCATTTTTTCACTTTTAGTACATGAGTTTATGTTCCCTTACCCCCTAAAGTTTGTATTTTTTCTCTTTTGCCTACATTTCTGTAATAAACAGATACACCACTCATACTGGATGTTACACTGTGAATTCAGGTCTAATTCGTGTTAAAGCAGTGATCCAACTTCAGTCCAAATTTAGCCCTTTGGTTGTCATTAGAAGACTCTCCCTTCTTGACGTTATTTAAGCTGCAATAGTGCATATACAGTAGAAACATACAGTGGGCAAAAATCATCTGTGCTTGTATGTGCTCTGAAAGTCAGCGATGTGATGGGTTCAGGTGCGAGTTTGGGATGAAGCTGATGTGTGCAACTGCTGACTATAAATACTGCATGACACCGGTTCAGTACTAACTGCATGTGTTGACCTTGTAACAGCTGCACCACAACACACGCATGCACGCACACTCCACAAACTATGTTACTGTCAAACCTGTAGTATGTAAACATGTAACGTCTGCTTCTGAGACGAAGTGTGAATGTGCGATGACAGAATTTGACAATAAATAATTCTTACCACTGATTTGTTGAATGTTTGTCACCTTCGAAGCATTCCCAAGACTGATTATACTGCCATGAACATTTATTGACATTTTAGAATATGTTTTAC
This sequence comes from Pseudamia nigra, assembly GCA_029823295.1. Classification (NCBI taxonomy): domain Eukaryota; kingdom Metazoa; phylum Chordata; class Actinopteri; order Kurtiformes; family Apogonidae; genus Pseudamia; species Pseudamia nigra. Next base: position 5,618 of record JAQQAE010008746.1, on the reverse strand, counting down.
ATTCAACCTCCAGCATATCAAAATAGTACTGTGTCCGCTTCATAGAACCACAATTACATTAGAGCATGATGAAAGCATTTTAGCAAATATTTCAACATTTTGTATTCAATAAAGACAAAAGACAGATTTGTTACTAGCAGTACTAACATTAAATGTTCAATATCTGTATGAAAATATTTTATAGTTGAGAAGGTAACTGGCACATTTCCTTTAAAAAAGGCATATTATGGTCTTTTTTTCTTTTGTTGAGTATGTTCTCTGTACATGAAACTGTCCTTGAAACGGAGTCAGGACATTTATTTTTGTCTCCACTTGTCAGGGTAAAAGGTCACTTCCTAAATGTAATTACAGGTAAGGGATGATGATGGCGGTTCTTCACATATTTCTGCAGGTGGTAACGTGACCCACTGGGCTTCTCCTGAGCATCAGTGTAATTTGATTATCTCACCACAGAAGGACCTTGTACATGAATCTAAACATCCCCCACATGATCACTATGTGCATCCAAGTATCTGTCCTATAAGTGATACTTTGTTTTCACTCTATGTGTAACAGCAGTTTAATTCCCATCCAAAGTGATGAGATGAAGAAAAAAATTGAGAGAAGCCGAAATGTGATGCACTTACATCAAAACCAAAATCTTCAAGCCACCGTATGTCTCCATAATGCAGTAATAATCCTACTGTGTAGTGTATTAAATTATCAATAATAAAAATGCCCTAGCAGGATGGATTTTACAAAGTACAATTAGAATGAAAAAAAAAGTCATTAAGGCCTTTCACAACCGTATCCCTATGAAATTTGAAGTATTACCAAGCTAAACGAGACAAAGGGCAGATGCATTAAATATCGGGTATATAACAGGAAGAATGAAACAACTACATGATAACAGATAACGGACTTGTGGAAGTTGGCGATCCTGCAAACAGCAGAAGACGCAGCAGCGCTGGACATGGACTTCACGCAGATGACATGGTGCAGTGTAACTTTAAGCACCATGGACAGTTCAGCGCATGTTGGACAAGGTTTAGTTAAAATTTTTATACGATTTAAGCACTGTTTTAACTCTGTTTTAATCTTCAGGGCCGGGAAAAGAGTGTTTATTTAAATGAGACAACAGGATGAAAGATACTGAAAACAAAAGGCACAATGAACAGACCGCGTTTTCACGGGTAAAACGTTTTTAACTTTTGTTGTTGTCATCGTAGCTCGATAGGAATAAAACAATAAATGCAACCTAAATGCATAGGCGTAGATTTCAGGGGGGATGGGGGATGGTCCCCCTCAATATCAGTAAAATGTTCATCTGCACACTTTACTGTCGGTGATGTGTAGCTGTTTTGTCTCTAAAAATCCTGTTTTCATTTCATTTTGGTCATTTTCTTGGCTATTTTTGATTTTCCTGATTATTTTGGAACATTTTTGCTTGATTGCTTTTATTTCGCAATCAAGCTAAATAAATATTTATTTAAATATTTAGTTTATTTTATTGTTTTCTTGATCGTTTTTGTTTATCGTCTTAACTATTTTCTTTGTTTTTCTTCATTTTTTGGTTATTCAGTTCATATTGCAAATTTTCTTGGTTAGTTTGCTCATTCTGAACTGAATTGAATTTAAAGAATTTGATTCAGTTTTAGTCGGTTTCTTGATTATTTACATTTTCTTCCATTTTCGTCAGTACTCTATTTTCGCTCTCTCTTAATGGTTTTGTTCATTTTTGTCATTATGTTGTTCAATTTTACTAATTATTTTCTTAATTATTTTTTTTAATATGTACCCATTTCCTTACTTACTTCTTTCATTTTTATTAATTTTTAATTTTTTTTTTTTTTCATTTGTACTCATTTTCTTGATTACACCCCCCCGAGAAAATATACGGCCTGGCCTCAATGTAGGAAAATAATCCCAGTTTGAATCGTAATGCTCGAGTGCGTGCGTTCAGGGTCTCACTGGCATCTGCAGCAGCATCACCTGCCGGTTCTCGGTGGAGTGAAACTTGTTGATGTGCCTCGTGAGCCCCGGAGAGCTGAAGAACGTGGACGGACAGTGTTTGCACGTGAATATCTGTTGCTGTGGCTGGGCCTCGTGGGTGTCGCTCTCTCCGGTGCCGTTGTCTTCTCTGCGCGGTTGGAACACGTCCGGTCTGAGTCCTCCTCCTAATGTCCCCGCGAGCAGCTCGTCTCTCATCGCGTGCCACAGTCGGTGCTTGTCCCTAATTTCAGATGACGGGAAGCGCGCGCCGCACAGATGGCACAGAAACACTTGGCTCTCGCGCGACTGGCTGTAAGTTGACAGCGGTGATGAGGTTCGTGAGGTCATCTCATGCGCGGCCAGGTGTTTCTTCAGGTAAGCCTGCCGACGGAACTTCTTCCCGCAGTACCGGCACTCGTGCACCTCCTCCTCCTCCGGTAAAGCCTGCATGAACGGCAGCGGCTGCAGCGACGGAGGCTGCTGCCCTACGCCCGTGCGCTCTCCAGGGTTACCATTCAGAAGAAGCAGGCTCGAGGGAGGACTATCCGCCGCTCGTGCCTGCTGCTGTAGGTCCAAACAGCCCTCCGGTACCGGGTTCCGGTAGTGAGTGGACGAGTCGTAGCGCGGAGGAGCGAGGCTGTCGGGACTGTCCCGGGTGCGTCCGTGCAGTAGCCTCACGCGGGAGCTGTCCATGGACGCGTGGTGCTGATTGGTGTTCACGCGCAGCAGCTCGTTCTCTTTGCCCTCCAACTGTCTCTCGTGCTGAAGGAGCCCCCGCGCCTCCTTCAACGGCTGGCTTTTGCTCGTGGGGGTTTCTCCTGCAGGGTGGTTGATGGCACGTGGTTTGTGCCAGCGGCGGTGCGACGCCAGGTTGGCGGGACAGCTGAACACTTTGTCGCACTCGGGACACCGGTACTCCACGCGCACTATGCGGGAACATTTGTGCTGCGCGAGGGAGAACGGGTCCGGGTACTGCTCCTTACACAGCTGGCAGATGAACTCCCCGAGAGGCGGGTTCGCGGACGTGGTGGAGGACTTCTCCCGGTGTCTGCTCAGCTCAGGACTTTCCTTCTTGATGCGCAGACCGAGGACCGGAGAGGTCGTGACCTCGTCCTCGAAGCTCAGTCTCCGGTTGACTTTGTGTTTCTTGGAGACGTTTTTATTGTGTCTGCTGCTGCTCGCGCGTTGCTCCGGTTCCACGAAGGAGCGTTTTCTAGCCGCGTGCTGCTCCTGGTTCAGCAGAGTTAATGGAGGATAAAGTGGCACGTGAGACATGTTTGGGTTCTCGTGTCTGTAAGACTGCGCGTGGTGGCTGCTGTTGCTCGACAGGAGTCTCTGGATCGACGCGGACACTGACGCGGGAGAGGAGTTCAACACAAACGGCAGCTCGTGGAACTCCGGACCTGGGGATGATACGCGCCTCCCGGGGAATAACGGCGGCCTGTCGTCCTCCTCGCGCGGCTCCGGCAGTCTCGTGCCTACCGGTTTGACGGGGCTGCATGACTCCGAGAGCATCAGCTCCCGTGAAGGTGGAGGAGGTGGGAAGAAGCACGAGGAGTCATCATCTGGAGTCAAAACGTCCACCTCTGTCACCTGCTCCTCGGTCTCCGGTAACTGCGCGCGCCGGTCCGCCTCAGCTTCCAGTGCTGATTCCACTTGCGGACTCCACGCCTCTCTGACGCCGGCGGGGTCGTCACGCTGCGCCGGGAACAGTCCCTCTGGCCGCGCAAACGGGAACGCACACAGCTCCGGTTTCTCCACTTCACTGTTCTTGTCGCTGTCATACGCCAAAGATGAGGCGCTGCCGCTACAGTTTCTTGACCGGTAGGACGCAGGACATCGCCGGTTTCTCTTCACCAGGAATCCCCGAGGCATGGTGATGGTGAAAACGCTCAGCCCGTGGCACCACCAGCCGTAGAGACGGAAAGAGCAAGTCTACTGTAAAACCACTTTCAAGTCCAGCTTTGAAGAGGAAGGAGAGAGAGAGAGAGAGAGAGAGAGGAGGAGGAGGAGGAAGGTGTGATAAGAGAGTGAGGAGAGAGAGAGATCACTGTCCGGTGCGTTTATTGTTATCCATTAGTATCTCTTATTCCTGACTCACATCTGCAACAACTAGTGTGCTAGTTTGATTAAGATTAAACAACATTCAGTATATTAATCAATCAATCAATCTTTATTTGTATAGCGCCAATCATAATTTTTTTATGTCATTAAGTGTGTGATTTTATAACTGTTTTGTATCTGCTGCTGCCTATCTTGGCCAGGAGTCCCTTGGAAAAGAGGTTTTTAATCTCAACGGGATCTTTCCTGGTTAAATAAAGGTTGAATGAAAAAAAAAATAATAATAATCGCCGATTATCTCTAGGCGCTTAACACAAGGGTGCAGATTTTATTTGAACATCGTGGGTTGGGGGAAGGCGAAAATAATTTTTAAAAGTAAAAATCAAGAAAATTGTCAAGAAAATTACACAAGAAAATCAACAAAAATCAAGAAAATAATAAAGACAATGCACAACAATGAACAAACTAAACAAGAAAATCAGTAAAAGTAAACACAATAGTCAAGAAAATGAGTCAAACTGAACCAAACAATGAAGAAAATTAATTTTGAACAAGAGCAAAATAATTAACAATATTAGTAGAAATAAATGGAATCACTTAAAAAAATGTAAAAAATTAATAAGGCATGATATACACAACAATGAAAGAAAATGAGTCAAATTGAAGAAATAGAACAAAAATGATCAACAAAGGAAAATCATAAACAAAAACAACAAAGATAAGCAACAAAATTAAGAAAAATAGACCAAATAATCAAGAATAATCAATCAAAAAAATGAAAAAATAACCAACAAAAATTAACTTAAAATAAGTGAAGCACTTGGTTTTAACTTATTTTGTTCATTTTGACAAAATAAGTTCTAAATCAAAATAAATCTAACAAAAATATAAAGAAATAATCAAGAAAATGAAATTAACCAACAATGAACAAAACTGCCATTACTGATAAAGCAGGATTTTTAGAAACAAATGAGCTGTATATCATCTAAAATACACTGTTTTATTGGAGGGAAAAGTGCCCCATCCCCCCTGAAATCTGCTGGGTGATGAAAATGCGATATTTACTTATTTTGTTATCTGTAGTGCATTGATACAGTGAAGTCGAGTGAGTCTCCTAAAATGACTGTACAATTGAATCATCCACATCTGTTATCAAAAAAAAAAGACAGCAGCATTAAATTGTACTCTTATCAGCCACTTTGTGTTCTTCATTCCTTGTCTGGGCTAGTTTAATACAGAAAATCCTCTGTGGAAATTTGAACTCAAACCTGGCTTGCCTCCTTGGGTTTATATACTGATGTTCTTATTTTCCTCATTAGATCAGATCATGTGTGGTGGCAAACCATGATACCACCATGACATAATCTTATTCCATGATACAGATGTACGGATTGCATTTCCTTTCAAGATCTGAACTCAATGTGAACCAGACCTCCCAGTGTGGTCAGACAGGATAAATGATGTGGGTATGGATCACATTTTAATACCAGGTGTAAATTAAATGTTTGTGTTTACAGATGTGGATAAAATTGTTGGTACCCTCTGTAAATGACAGAAAAACCCACAATGGTCACAGAAATAACTTG
>JAQQAE010008745.1:0-15022 GCA_029823295.1 Pseudamia nigra | reverse complement strand
GTATAATGTTTATCAGTACATTACAGAAAATAATGAACTTTATCACAATATGCTAATTTTTTGAGAAGGACCTGTATTTGCAAAAAAAAAGTTTATCAGTTTGAACATTAAATATCTTGTTAATATATATTTATCCCTTTAGTGAAAACTGACAGATCCTTAGCTGACTTTGCTCATAAGGGATTAAACCTCTTCTTGGATGCTCATTTGTACCAAATGATCTTAAAAATAACCTGTTCACATCAGCTGATTCAAATCACATTGTGTTATAGTAATCTGATGGTGATTATACAGAGATATGAGCAGGTTAAATGTGAACAGACAGTATCAGTATAAAAACACTGACTATCAAGTATGTGAAGAATGGTTAATATTAAAGTTTACAATAACAGTTTTATTGCATATTGTTTGTCACTTTAAATGTGTTATCCTCAGATATTACATCCGTCATCCCATTTAATTTAGCTCAGATGTGAACTGTTCAACCTGCATTATCTTCTCTATCAAAAGCAGCAGTGTTTCAAAAATAATGAACATTGAAAGAGATTCCAAAGCACTTCTTGACAAATTTCTATCATCACTGTGTTGTTTGTTGTTATTTTGGTCTTCCTAAGAGGATAATTTCAAAAAATGGTTGAAAACTGTATGTCAGTGAAGAGATTATTCAAGTTTAATGCAAAACGTATGTTTTAACTTCATATCTATTCAGTAATTATATTCATGCAGGAATTTAAATGATTTTTATTCCTTTTATACAAGTGAAAAATAAATAAGCGAATAAAAGGAGTGCCAAAGGCAACAATACTGTGACTGTTCATCATTTTTCATTATGAATCTTTGACACTGGAGAGGATTTCATTGATACCATGAGTCAAGTCATGAAAAAATGAAGTTTAATCCCAAAAGTGAATGTTTTCATTTTCAGAATAATATTATTATAACATGGAGCTTTTGTTTTGTTATTCATTTTATTCACAAAATAACTTGATGTGAAAACAAATAAATCAAGGTCATCAGAGCATTAATTTTGCAGTAAAGTGGCATTTTTCACACTGTAATATGTTCCTGAATTTTATTTTTTTGGTTATTTTTACACAATTCATTTTCATGTCATATAGTAATTGAAAAGGATAATACATTGATAAAGTGCAAAATGCAATAATAATGTAGTGCTTGAAGTGAAGCCTTTTGTACGTTGACCTGGTCTTTAAACCTGCAAACACATGGATTCATGGGATACAAAGCAAACAACATTTCTGGACGATGGCACAGTGTTCTCTTAATAACAGATCAGACATCAAACTCTTTATCTGGTCAGAGTTTGTTTATCTGGGCAAAACAGTCTGCCTGCATCATTTGGTTTCTACAACAAAAGCATGACATGTTCCTACACTTTTCCTCCAGGTGCCTGTCGTACTTTCACCTGATGAACGTGCAGCAACAAAAAAATCTGTGACTGTAGGTGTACAAATTCTGAGCATCTTAAACCACATATGAAATCATATCTAGGACGGAAAAAACACTGCAGCGTTTTATTTGATTTGACATCGTGGGTGAACGCAGAATGAAATTGGTTGTGGCTTTTAGGTTTTAAATTTCCCCTGGACTTATAAATATTCTGGCTCTATGTAACTGCCATTGTCAGTTTGTTTTGGCATAACTAAGGTTTAGGCTTTGTCTGTGTTGCTTTCTCCCTTGTGTTTAATTTTGTTTTGTGAATAATTGCAGATTCATTTTAATGTAGATATTGGCTTATGAAATGTTGTCCTTAGAGGCAAAGCTGTAGAGCAAAGGTTGTTTATTAAGTCATGAATAAATACTTCAGGGTTTAAAACGTAATTTTCTTTTGGCTTCGACAGCTTTTTTATATAAATAAATAACTACATTCATAGAAATTCGTTTGTCACAGACACACGGGGGCAATTTAAGATAATTTGTGTGAATTACTTTGTGGTGGGATTTGTTTTTTGGCCACAGATGTAATGAACGTCTTCACCCAAGGCGTCGCTGTTTGGACTTTGTTCTAATTCTCGCGAGATTACCATACAAAAAGCGGAGAAGACGCAGGTCAAAAATTAAACATGGCGGCCCGTGGAATGTTGCGTGCTGTTTGGACCTCGTTGTCGGGTGTAAAATTGGGGACTAGTGCCTCTAACTTAAACGGTCCACAGAAGATTAATATTCCCCAACTGTCCGCGTTAACCGTCCAGAGCAGGGGGATCCGACAAGGTCAGACATCTCCGAAAACCTCACGATTATAATGGCTAATGTAGGACAGCTAACTTGGCAGCTGAACCATAATGAGTGTCAGAAACGTACATGTTTACATTTCGGAAACTGTTTTTGTTTTATCACTTTACCAAAGCAGTGAATGTTCAGTGCAGTTCACTAATGTGTACCGAGAACTTTTCAGATGTCTGTCGTGAATATTTAGAAAGTCGTTGCATATTGAATGTTAATAACATAAAACCTAAGTGAATTATGTTTGTTTCACAGTGGTGGAGAAGCAAGAGGATAAAACAACAACTGTAAGTAAAAGTGTCCAGTCTGTACGATGTTTATTTTATGACATAGTCGAGATTTTGTCAATCTTGAATATTTACTTCTCGTCTTTAATGTTTTCATAGATCTCTGTTCGATATTTTACATTCATGACTAGTTGTATTTAACTGCGTAATTGTAGTTAGGAGTTTACATTATATACGGTGTCCATAAAATCTCTATCATTTTACAATTTTATTACAAAACCAAATAAAAAGAGAAGTATGTGCAACTCACTGTAAAATGAGAATTAGATATTGGGTGTTTTTTTTTTTTTTTACTTAATACACCTCTATGTGGGCACAATTAGTTGCACGGAGCACATCATGACAGTGCAGTACTCAATTTCTTGCCATGTTCGCTGTAGCATGGCCTCATCAATGGTGGCAATGGCATCAATAATCTTTTGCTTTAGGTCAGTAATGTCCCGTATCTTTTCTGATACACGATATCTTTAACATAAGCCCTTGGAAAGACATCCAGTGGAGTGATATGGTAAATGGTCTTGCACTTATATAGCGCTTTTCTACCCTACGGCACTCAAAGCGCTTTACACTGCTTTCCATTCACACAGCCACACACACATTCATACACCAGTGACAGTCACTGGGAGCAATGTGGGGTTCAGTGTCTTTCTCAAGGACACTTCGGCCTGTGGATATGTGGTGAACGAGGTGGCCCATCCCTTCCACTCCTCTGGTCTGGAAATGTTCAATTGAGGAACCCATGAATGTGCACTCCCCAATGTTGTGGTGCACCATCTTGTTGGAAAATGATGGTTGAAGGTCATCGAGTTATGGTTCTACATATTCAGTCAAAAGGTCAAAGTAAACATTTGCAGTAACTGATGGCTCGTTGAAGAAAAATGGACCAATGATTCAATTGCATATCCAAATGCAATGTGATTAAAAATTTTGATAACCACTGAGTACAGCAGAACAAATCTGGTAATCATTTTTTTAATGGTTTATTAAAGAGAATTTATGGACACTCTGTATATGTATATGCACTGTTTGCACATCAGTATATCTTTGTGCATCGGTTTAAGTAGCTAACAGTAAAGTGAGCTCTAAGCCATCAAAAGGGAAAGGGGATACACTTATGTAATCTGGAATATTACTTGTTTGGAACATTATATGACACTTGATTGCACACGTCGTGTAGGTCTCTCGAATGCGTACAGTGCAGCTTGACACAAGTACAGGTCATGCGTAATGTAATTCAGTATGCTCCATTTGCGAGCCTGTTTACATAGAATTTTGCTACAGCATCTAATCACAAGTGTATAACTATAGCTTCAATAATCCAGCTGCTGTGGATAGGTTTTGAAATTATGTGAGAGCTGTCACGTGAGCAACATAGAGCAGCCTGTTTTTACAAGCTGGAGCTCTATTGCATGTGAGGAGATACTGTAATCAATTACTTTGGCCAACTACAGCTCCATACCCTGTTATACAAAGCAGAAATGTGAACTTCAGTAACGACCAAAGGTTTTGGTGGTGATACAGTTTTGGTGTGTCAATTTTTATTTTTTCCCCCACATAATTTTGTGACATATTGAAGAGAGATTTCAGTTTTTATCACGTGTCAAAGACAGCATTGGTAAATGCAAACCAAATTTTGTGCAAAAACTCAACTAGTGGCACTGAAGAAACATGACTATAACATTACACAATGTGTTTCTTTTGCTTTAAAGAGACTTTAAATTAAGTCATCTGATATTGTTTGACTTGAATACATATTGCAATATATTGCTCCTCCAAAATCAGCTGTGCACTGTGCTGACACAGTTTTTTACAATTTTACATTTTTTAAATCGGTATGACAACACTATTGTAACGTGACCACCATAGTTATTACTAACTGTAGTAATGCATATTTTTGTCTATTTGTTTTAGATTGTGGGAAAAATACTGGATGTTCCACCTGCACCTGAGCCTCCAAACCCTGCAGCCAAGTGTCCCATCTACAGATGGAACCTACAGAACAAATACAACTACACAGTAAGTACATAAACAAGCAAATACAACTACACAGTAAGTACACAAACAAGCAAATACAACTGCACAGTAAGTACATAAACAAGCAAATACAACTACACAGTAAGTACACAAACAAGCAAATACAACTGCACAGTAAGTACATAAACAAGCAGCAAAAGAAGAAATGTCATGAATGTTGTTTTCTGATGTTTTATTCTTTTCAGGATGTCTTACTACTCAGTCAGTTCATCAGGGCAGATGGAGGGATGTTGCCCCGGAGGATCACTGGTCTCTGTCCAGAAGAACATCGTAAAATTGCCATTTGTGTCCAGATGGCACACAGAGCAGGTGAGTGGTATTCGCTCACTCCTCACGTTTTTGTATTTTGGATTTCACCATCCACACACATCTCACTCTTGTCTTGTTCACATTTGATGTTTTGCTCTGTATTCAAGGCCTGCTCCCTGACCACAAACCCAAACTTCCAGAGGGACATGTTCCAAAGAGGCCCAAACCCAAGCTCAACAGGTATGTATGGTGTAAAACTGTTCATGGTGTATTTCCTTTTATTATCTACTGGTTGACATCTTAACTAACACTCCAAGTCAAACCTGCAATAACTCTTGTTTGCTGTACAGATACCTGACTCGTTGGTCTATTGACTCAGTGAAACCCATCTATAAAAAAGGACTTAAGTGGTGCAAGAAGCGCATGCCTGTGGGCCACCCAGCACTGAAGGACAATGTACGATATGGTGTCAAACCACTTTACACGAACCACTGACGAGAACAGCCTGACCACTCAGAAGACCGATAAGGGTGGAGCCATTCTGCAAAGATACAATTCCAAGTGGATTTTTACTCAAAGCAATCTTTCAAATACATGCATCTGGATTTACAGTGACTTTTGTTATACTGCCCTGGGAAAATGGCTAAAAGCTTTATCCATCTGTATTTATTCTACCTTTTGTTTATTAAGCTGAGTCATGTTTGTAATGGATCAAGCTCAGTCCCACCCACGGCCATCTATTAGGTTTCTGTTGACTTTGAAAAAGCCCTTGAAGCGAACCCTCTGACAAAGTAATGTGAACAACTGAGTCAGTATCACACTTTCAAAGTAGGTGACATGTTGACTCTATTTGCAAGGCAACACAGATGTGCAAATAAAATATGTCCATATACTCTCTCTCAACATGTGTTTACTGCATAGAAGTAGCTTGTGTATGAGAAATGGATGGGGAAAAGTCACAAATGTCACACCTTATTTGTTTCAAAATCAGGCAAAAGTCCTACAGTATCTTGCATAGAGTAAATTATGTATTTGAGGGCTGATATGGAAAAAAAAATAGTATTTTTTATAGCATGAAAGGAAGGTCCAAATTCTTGATACCAGTGCCGATGTAGATGTATCCATGTTGTGGTGTCATTGGCATGTGGTAGAAGGTTAAGCCGAGCCACAGGAGGCTCCGAATCACACATACTTGGCTTGCATTTTCATACTGAAGGCTCCAAATTCCTGCACACAAACACAAAAGACTCATGTTTTAGTGCTTTTGTTGGAATTGGTCTCTTTGTCACCACTTAACCTATCAAGCAAATAGAAAACAAAACGTATATCTAAAACCTATGCTGTTTTAGGTGGAAACATGCAAAGCCATAAATCAGAAGGTGGAAACAGTTTGCCGTGTTTTTGTAGAAACACAACGGTGAGAGAAGCGAGTCAGGATCTCTGAGGAAAGCACCTGTCATTTGGTGGAGGTAACATACCACATTTTCCCCCTTGCCTCGTTCTGAAAATTCTAACGTCTCGATTATTTTCAGTCCGAGAGAGAAGAGGGCTGCTGTGAGCGAGGCGCTGAAACAGCTGCGTGCTGTCTGCTGCAGTGATGACACTGCTGACAGCCGTATCAGCTCAGGGAACACGCACAAACATATACAGTACACGTGCAGTCCTCTTAAATCAGGCCCCGCTGCAGGTTTGGTCATGGGCGCTACGTATTTTTTCTTCCTCTCACACATGGTTTCCTCTGTCGCCTCAGCCTTGAGGCAGTGAGATTTTTTAGCACATGTAAGTGTTGAAAAGCTGAGATTCTTACCGACATTGAAACATTTTTGCAAGCGTACAGTTAGGAATAAAAATACTATTTCAAATGGGTATCGTCTACACATAAACCATGTATGGAAAGTTTGTGAACAGTCCCTTACACTTGCCACCATACTGTTGATTTAGTGACTGGTTTTATTTCCTACATAAGCCCAGATATTATTTTATGTCACTGGTTTCTGGTATTTCTCTTCCGTTGTACTGCTTTCTGTCCTGAGTTTTGTAGAACTTTGGTATTTTGATGCATTTGATGAGCAAAGTTAAACTGATTTTTTTTTTTTTTTTTTTTTTAACATTAGCAAAATGACTTCATGTGGTGGGTTGGGATGAGATCATAGAATTTAATTATGTACTGACTTCAAGCAAAATCAGAGGCATCACAGTTAAAATCATTCTGTTTATTGGCATTTGAAAATACATCTGCAGGCATTAAATCTCCCTTACGACTTTTGGTAAATTGCACCTCATTTGGTTGAAATGTAGCTTAACAGTTGCATCACCATGACATGTGCAACCTAATGTTGAAATACTCCCACTCTAAAGGCTACATTTTCTTTCCTAGTTTTTGTATTTCTCCTGTCCTAGCCAGAAAAAGGAAAGATGTGAACTGAAATACTTGCCACAAATACAGTAAGATGTGTTCAAATGTAAATTGTACATTACTGCTAAAAACATCAAAACTGTGAAAGAACATGTGCCTTGTCAAGAGTTAATTTTTGCCGTCTTAATGTGCTTTAGACCATCAGTTGTCTTGTGCAGAGGAAGAGTGGGTACAGAGTCAATAGCCCTATTAGCACCATTTCAACTACTGTACAAATCCATATTAAAAGCAAGAAACACTCAGTTAAGGAATGTAAAAGACATCCCATCATTAGTTTAAGACTGCTATAATGAAACTGGCTCTCATGAGGACCATCCCAGAAAAGAAAGACCAAGAGCTACCTCTGCTGCTGAAGATGAGTTTTGTAGTATTACAGCCTCAGAAACTCAATTTGCAGCAACTCAGATAGCGTTTAATAGTTTTAGTGACTGCACAGGGAGACTGAGTAACCTTCATTTCTTAAAGTAATGATGGACTGGCCTTTCTCTTAACTGAGTGTTTCTTGCTATAATATAGATTTGTACAGTAGTTATAGTAGCACTAATAGCACAACTGACTATGTACCAACCTGTCCACTGCACAAGACAACTGGTGGGCTAAAGCACATTAAAATAGCATAAATTAAGTCTTAGCAAGGCAAACCTATGATTGTAAAACCTTTTCATGTGACTACTTTATGAATCTGGTACAAGAATGTGTGCAAAGTTGTCATCAAAGCTAATTGTGTCTACTTTGGACAATCTAAAATATAAAACATATTCTTGCGTGTTTAATACTTTTTGGTTTAATTCTGTACATGTTCTTTCACAGTTAGGATGTCTTTAGTATTAAAGTTTGATTGAAGGAGAAGGTGTGTCCAAACGGTTGACTGGCCGTCTATATGCATTTTACCTTTGGGAATGTCATCACTGAGAACATCCATGAAGTCGATGTGTGGGTTCAGATCAGCCATTTCCAGGATTGAGAGCTTCTTCAGATTCTTAGGTTCAGTGAAGTGAAGGAAATTGTTGAGCTTCAAGGTTTGTGAGTGAGAGAGTCCTGAGGAACAGTGAACAATGACAAGGAATCAACAGCTGCAATTATATAACACCAGCAATAATAAAATTCACTCATTTATTTTTGGTTTTGGCCTGAGCCTCTCCCAGCAGATGTATGTATATGTACTGAATGTTTGCATTATGCACAAAATTATTCCCAAAATGAATGAAATAATAATAGAAAAAAATTCAAAGCATCTGCAAAATAATTATGGGACCAGAACATACATTTATAGCACTGAAAACTACACTTGTTTAAATAATGAAATCAATATGTCTTAGTGTTATGGAACAACTCAAGGTCTTCTACATACAACAGCAAAATGGTAATATTTCTCAACAACAGGATGTGGTGAAGGAGGACATGAACGTAGTTGGTGTGAGAGAAGAAGCTGCAGAGGACAGGGTAAGATGGAGGCAGATGATTCGCTGTGGTGACCCGTGAAGGGAACAGCCGAAAGGAAAAGAAGAAGGAGAGGCAGGCGTACAGTGATGAATTTACCACCGAAGCTGCGGTTCATCTGGACCAGACCATGCGGATTCTTGATGAAGGCGCCACGAGGGACCACGGACACTTCGCTGTCAATCTGATGGACAGTCACTGCCAGCCTCCATTCCTCATTCACTTTGATCTGGAACCAAGTACAGTCTCTAACTTTTCTGCACAGACAACACGGGAAAATCATTACAGACCGATTGGATGCACACACTGAGCAAGGATATAGGTTATGTTTGGACATTTTCAGTCTGGGATGTTTGGATCCTCCTGGACATTCTGAACATTGTACACTTCATTTTCTGCTCTTGTGAAGTGTTAATGCATCAGTTGGTGATTTTTCATGATTAAGTTTATGAAGGAAACAGAAAATGAACAAAAGAATGAGCAAAAAATATGACCAAGTGTAAAATTACAAAGTGATATGATATACTGTATACTGTTTCCTACTGTAAATAAATCCAGTCAGCAGATCACATTTTTATGTGTTTTACACTTTAAATGTAAGATAATAAAATGTAAAAGAGTGAAATCTGAATATATGTCCATTTTATTTCAAAACTAGTTTACTGATAAATGAAGAAAATCAGTAAATCAACAAACCAACAAAAAAGACAAAATAACCAAGCATGAATGAAATTGAACACAATAATTCACAGAATCAATAGTCAATCATGTAAATTTGCAAACTACGGAGAAGTGGTTTATTAGTATTTTTTTTTCTACAGCACTTTTTATACAAAGTGCTTTACACATTAACCCCCCCCCCCCCACCACCACATCCACGTCTAAACAGTATCACTTACCACTACCTCCTCCTCTACAGCCTCGTCTCCTTCACCTTTTCTCTGAATCTCTACGTGCTCATACACATGTGAGGGGTCTCCTAGGAAACGATTCTTGGCAGCTATGGATACTTCTTTGATCATGGAGTCTGTGGCAGGAGGCAGCAGGTACCAGTCCATGCAGTTGAAGCTGTCGTTAAAAGTCAAAACACAATAAAAGTTAGCACTCAAGCAGACACATAGATGATCAATGTTTCCACACATACAATAATTAGCTTATTTGTACAATATTTTTCACTTTCTGTGAAGCATGATTAATAATGCCGAATGTACAATTTTATCACTGCACAATATTTAGAATCAGTAGTTATTGTCAGTCTGGACCCATCTTTCCCAAATTTACTGTGATTTACTGTATAGTATGTTCATTTTTGTTCCTTTTATGGATAGTCTGATTATTTTCTTAAATATTTTGTACATTTTTTGTAATATCTGTTTAGTTTTTGTTCACTGCTGCCACATTTGGTTAGAATGTTGTTCATTGTCTTAATTATTTTATTTTTTAATAAATTCTATTCTGTGCATTTTCTTGAATATTGGACATGGATACTTTATTCATTGTTTTGCTTTTTTCTTTTCTTTTCATTCATGTAATGGCTGGATTGTCCATTGTAAATTAAGTTTGTTGATCGTAATTTATTGACTTTGATTTAATGTCATGAACACCAGCACATTATTAAAAATAAACATCCATCCAGCAACATTGGAAATGACTGACTTATGGGTAATTGAATATAAACACAACCTGTACAGATACTTTTGGTCCTTCATTTCATCTTCTCCTCTTCCCTGGGCAATGAAATAATCCTCCTTCAATCCCAGTATTTTCCCCCAAAATAAGACTCTAGTGAACTTGTAGTTTTTCTTCAGAATCACTAAAGACGTCTGTAGAGCACTTCTTTTCTCAACGCTCAAAGTGTGTCCACTTCCGGCAACAAGGTCCAAAGAATAATGTAACGAGTTCGAATCCATTGTTTACGTTTAAACCAGTGAAAATGCAGGATGTGATTTCTCCTAAAGGTAACAAGACGTTCACGAACGTAGCCGCCGAAGCCTCGTCGACCAGTAGCTTGGTTGCTAATGTCAACAAACCGTGGCACATAGGTTGTCATAACAACGTCTCGGCGTCAGTGAGCGTCTGTAGCCAAACCTCGCGTGAAAAATGCGTCTTCAAAATGAGACACATATTGAAATAAATGCATACATAAATAATCTTTACAGACAAAACCTATAACGACTTCCTGAAGCGACAGTTAAAAAGGGCTGACTTGAAATAAATTATGATGCAAACTCATCACACATGGCTTTCAAAGTTGTGCTATATTTAGTGTGTACAGAGAGTAAAAATGCGTCTTTTATGAATTTGTCAGGGTGGATGTGGATAAATCATTAATGATAAACACCTTCTTCCTAGACCAATTAAACACATTCAACATGACAATATACAATGTGCAGGAAAATATAACACCAAAATATTAAATTGATTTCTATTTTTAGGGATACTGTATTTCTGACTAAAAATAAAATCCCAAAAGTCACGAGTAATTGTTTCTGTGGCTTGGACCAAGCTGGTCAACACTGATCCTATAATTTACCATAAGTAAAATTACTGAGTAAAACATCTTCATTTGTTTAGAGAAAAATAATCCAGGTAACGATCACACTTTCTGTTGCTCTCTGTCAGTTTACAGGTAATGATTAACACATCGCTCCAACCTAGTTACTTCTCTTATACACTTATAATTCGCAAAAGGAGGTCTGATTTTTCTATGTGTAGAATCTGATAGATTAGTGGGTCAATTACAGATGCCATGAGTGATTTAACACCTGATGAATTTGCATCAAAAGCAACACTGGAATTTACTTTAAGTTAACATATGACCTGCCCTGTTAAACAGCTACAAGATGAGAAAAAGCTTATTGATGACACATTTTGGTAAAATTGTACCTATGCCTGGAGTCTAGATCCTGGCTATTTCATATGTAGTGTCTGTGTATGAAAAAAAGAGGTTTGCTGATACAAAAAGTCTTGTGAGTTTTTTTGACGTCATTACTCCTTGAATTTATGAACTAAGCAAACAAAGCAGATTATGATATCTCCACAAATACAAGATGAGATAACACTGCAATAAACCCCACATTTCTGAGCTTTAAAGGTACAACTGTATACCTTTCCCCTTTTTTTCCTTCGGACTGAACATATTTGCTGGAATGTGTATATTTTTTCATTTTTTGTTATAATTTATTGAGAATTTTTGGATATTTTGCTTATTTTTATTCATTTCATTGGATTATTTTTTATTTGCTGTTCATTTTGTTCATTTCTTTTGCGTATATTTTTTTCATTTTCTTGATGGGTTTATTTACTCCTTATTTTTATGTGTAATAAGTTCCCCATTTTTCTCCTTTTCTATACTATAATTTATCTTTATTCTGATGAGCATCATGCAAGTCTTGTGATGATTTCATATTTGTATATTTAGCTATAACTTTATCCAATACTTTGTTTTACTGTGCTGCTTCTAGTTAAAAATTAAGATAGAAATAAAGTAGTTCTAATTATTTTTCACATTTAAAGAGTAAATATAGGTAAAAAAAAAATACATGTGAATAAATTTATAATAAAAATTTAGATACTGTGAACTAACGGTCCAAAGCGCAATCTTAAATTTGGTTAAAATGATCTGAACCAGTCAATGCCCTGTTCATGACAGATGGAGGAAAGTCTGTCACATGTTTGTGTATCCACTCAGTGGTTATGTTCAGTTCATAAATAGTCATAATTTATGACTATTTATGAACTCTGCACTAGTTCCATCTCCTGCTTTTACCATGAAGTGAGAGGGGTGAAGGCACTTTTCATCAAAGTGTCTGGGAGGCAGAATGACTTGAGGCCAATGGACAGCTGGCCGGAGGCACACTTCCAAATTTATGTTATTACTTGGAACATGGGAAGAAAAGCAACACTTGTGGAAAATGAATGAACTGCTCATTTTTAGTGGAGTGTTTCCCAATTTTTTTCAGTTCAAGATCCCAACAAAGTGTCATCTCCTTTGGAAAAATTAATTATAAACTGACATAGTAGCTCCATTTTTTCTGTAAGTGACTCCACATATGAAAGACATTTTATAAATTTCACCGTAACAGATAATAAGATATATAAGAAGCTTGAACATTTTACTTCATATTTTTTCATTTCATGTTCAGTTCAATCCACAAAATAAACAAAATAATGGATAAAACTGACATAGTGAAGAACAACATGAACCAAAAAATAACAATCACGGATATAAGCAAACATAAAATAACTTAAATGAACAAAAAACAGAATAGCACAACAATTGACAGAAATTAGCAAAGTAAATAAAAAGTGACCAAAAATAATCCTGGCAATGGATAAAACAGTCAACAAAGTAGTTACCGTACTCATTATAAATGGCATCAACCACATTATTCTCTTCCAACGCTACCTCTTTTTACACAGGTCTTTCACTGGTCATTTCACATTTTCCCCTCATTCCATCCTGAAACAATGTAACCATTCTCCTCTGACCTATGGCATCAACAAGGTATTTTCATTATAGAACTGTTGCTCACTGGATGTTTTCTGTTTTGCAGACTATTCTTTGTAAAACTTGCAGATGGTTATGTGTGAAAATTCCACAGTCCAGGAAAAAATCATCTTAATACAACAAATTTTTCTTCATATACAAAAACTACAAAGACTCAACCTCAATAAGATTTTTTCTTGTTTTTAAGGGTCTGACATTAGTTTATTATAAAATACTGGAAATCTTAGTAAACCTATGTGATCATATGTTTCACTCAATAGTGGTGTCATAACTTCTTATTAGGTTTTTAATGCTACCTGGTTGTTGTGTGCTCATGAAGCAGGGTGGTGCTGCTATCACTGGTTTCTGTCTGCAGTGTTATGAACAGACTCTGCTGAAAACACATTAAATGAACACGGGTTGTTTGGTTTTTCCTGGCTCGGATCCAGCAGCCCAGGCCAGTAAAAGCAGTGTAAAGCTGGCTGAAGTTTCACTGAAAACACAACTGGCTACTGTCCAACAAATGGTTTCAGACAGCTTGCCCATGTAGGGGTGATCCTGTGCTTAATGATGCTATTTTCATTGTTCACCATCAGTTAAACTGCACCAGGGGTCGGCAACCTTTGCATTCTAAAGGTTTCTGTCATATAATTATCCACAGTTTGTCTTTGTACAATTTCTTGACTATTTTGATGTCTTTTGGATTGATTTTTGTGCATTTTGTTCATTTTTGTTTGGTGCTCATTTTGATTTCATTTTGTGAAAGCTGAGTTGCTCTCTCAACACCGTAGGTCACATCATAGAGACTTTTTAAACTGTAGTATGTAAAATAGATCAAAATGAAGTACTACTAAAATAATGAGCCTCTTTTTAACAAATGAAATGTTGTTCTTGAGTTGGCATCATTCAATTTCCCTGGAATCTTGGTTCCATATAGTGAATCCACATTGGTTTACACAGGTTTCGAGTAACTATTCTAATCAGCTACATGTCATTAATGGTGGTCAGCAAACCATAATGATAACTTGTTACCAGATCCAGCTTGACTTTTTGACAACTGTTTTGTACTCTTACCAAACATGAAGTCCATTTTAGTTCATTATTTCTTACTTCTCAATTTAAGTGGTCATTTCCATGAGTTTCTTAGACATGTTTCCATCGTCTCCTTTTAATCTATAGACATGAAACACTCACTTGGCTTCAAGAAAAGAACCTGCTATTTTTGGTTACAGCTGGTTCTGTAGCATTGTTGGTGTAAAAACGCTAACCTAGGTTCAGGAACTTGAACATTGTTGGTTGGCTGTTGGTGTAAAAGGGCCAATAAAGATAACACTCTTTAGCCCCTTTCCACTGTTTTTTTTAAAAAAAATTTTATTTAACCTTTATTTATACAGTAGCCCTGTTTAGATGTGCAGTCTCATTTAGAATAGAGACTTGTTTTGGACAGACATAACATTTAGTCACATACAGTACAGATCTGACAATACAGCACAGGACAAAAAAGAGAAAAAACAGTTGCCACCAAAAAAAAAGGTCGCAACCTCTAAAACAGTATTTCGCATAATGTCACAAGATTTATTTCCATCTAGTGTTGCATAAATTTTTCACCAAGATCTTGCGCTGATGATGGTGGAGTCTGACCACCATCATCAGTGCAAAGCCACGCAAAGCCTTCTGCAGTACATCCCAAAGATTCTCATTGGGGTTAAGGTCTGGACTCTGTAGAGGCCATGCCATGTGTGAAAATGATGTCTCATGCTCCCTGAACCACTCTTTCACAATTTGAGCTCAATGAATCCTGGCATTGTCATCTTGGAATATGCCTGTGCCATCAGGGAAGAAAAAATCCATTGATGGAATAACCTG
>JAQQAE010008744.1:0-15022 GCA_029823295.1 Pseudamia nigra | reverse complement strand
CTGTCAGCCCCTTCCCTCTGGGTCATGTGTGAGTGTTTGTGTGTGTTTATGTGGTGTTTTGATTCACTGCTGCTGCTACAAAACCAAAAATCCTCCAAACCCACCCAATTAAAAATATGTCAGAGACTAAATGATGAAAATTGTCTTACTGTCCAACCACTTTAAGGAACTGGTATGGCATGTGTCATATTACAATGATGGTATATATATATATATATATATATATACACATATATACACACACACACATACACACACACACACACCTCAGACTGTTTTAATTGTGTAAATTTAATCAAGGGGTCTTGTCTTCTCCATCTTGGCTAAAATAACTATACTGTACTTCAGTAATTTCTTCCTTTATAAGGAATTTTTGAATAAACTGTTCAGAATTACCCACTCTGTGTCACCTTTTCTTTTCATATTGCATTACATTTTGAGCGCTGACTGCTGTAATGATTGGTAACTCGTGTCATAACTGAATGGACATTCTAACTGGAATAAAAATTAATGTGTTTCAGACTCACTGAAATGGTTCTCCAGTCCCCCTCCAGAAAGTTTCTGAGTGGAGTTAGAAAGCTGATGGCTGATGTCTGGAGGAACTCCTTCTCTGCTGCTCCTAACCTCCGTTCACATTCTCCAACTTTGATAAGAGTGCTTCCTGCAAAAAATAAACATTAGATTAGATCTGATGTCTTACTATGAATGTTCACAAGACTTTTATCAGCAGGTTGCATTAGGGCAGCCAAAATGTACAGAAATCCGCAGATATAAAACAGTACCTTCATCAATCTTGTGGGCAGCACACTAGTACCACGATATACATAAAAGCACCTGATTCACTGTTCAAATACCAGTAGCATATTCATATTTCCAAAAACAAGATGCGGTACTTATATTACTTGCAGTATATTATATGTGAATTGCCAGTCGAAGGTTTGGACACACCTTCTCCTTCAGTGTTTTGCCTTTATTATTTTCAACATGGCACATTAATACTGAAGACATCCTACAGTAACTGTCAAAGAACATGTATGGGATTATGTAGTTAAAAAGGGATAAATAACCAATAACATGTATATTTTAGATGAGTCAAAGTAGCCACATATAGCTTTGATGACAACTTTGCATTTTCTCATCAGATTCACAAGGTAGTCAACTGGGTTCCCCAGTGCAGTCACCAAACCCATTAAGCACTATCCACTAAATACAGTAAATCGGTGAAAATTCTGATGCCGGAAATTCTAATAAACTCTTCATCTGCAGTAGAGGAAGCTGTTCCTACCCTGAGACAGTCCCAATGAGAGCCAATTTCATCACAAATTTTACAAGCTCTCATTGTTTCCATGCATTTCAGTACTCTGAAAATACACTGACTTTATCTTTGTTTCCATCTACCGCTGTTTTGCAAATATTAAAAGCTACTTCACCATCATCATGATCATAGTTTAATTGCTGGCAGGTAAGGAGGAGGACATGAAGGCAGTAGGTGTGAGAGAAGAAGATGCAGAGGATAGGGTGAGATGGAGGCAGATGATTGGCTGTGGCGACCCCTGAAGGGAACAGCCCAAAGGAAAAGAAGAAGAAAATAATAATAATAATAATAATCAATGCATATTAAATGTGGCAAATAGTAAAGTGTTCCTTCTGCTTTGCATAACAGGTACATAATCATTTAGACAAGTGAAGGGTCTTAAAGTATTTATTACTTTAGACAATGTATATGTTCATGTTCTTTCACAGTTCGGGTGACTTCAATAGCTATGTACAATGTTGAAAATAACAAAAATAAAGAAAAAACACTGAAGGAGAATGTGTGTTTATCTATAGGGTTCATGTACAGTCAGTTTTGTGTCTTTATAGAAACAGGACTGATTTAAATTTTACACAAAAACAATGCCTTTCCACAGAGGAAGAGAAGTGTTTCAAAACAGTTGCCTGGAGCATGACTGGTGCATATCCAAACGAGCTTCCTGATTATAAAAACCATGAACCTTGCAGTTATAAGTGCTGTGGCATTAGCTCCAGGGGTCTTCTGGCTTGAGGATCTGTTGCAGCTGGGAGAAAGAACCACACAAATATTAAAATCATCTACACAAAATTCAATCTCATTATATAACAAAAAAAAAAGCTGTAAACAATGTCCATAGCTAAACTGTGAGAGAAAAACAGCTATGATGATGAATTCTTCTCTGTTTCAGCTCAGTTGTTGAATCATTTCAGTAGTCATCCAACAGAGAAGATAAGGTGCAATCATGACTAATGCATTGTTTCTGAAAGATGTCCATCACCGTGAATTTCTTGGGTGATTTGAACTGCAGTGAGTTCTCCAAGTGGCACAGTTTCTGATTTATCTACAGTACAAACTGAAAGATCCCATCACGCTAAGTTCATATGTGACACATAAACAGTACAAATGCTAAAAACACTGCACTGATGCGAAGAAATTCCCCGTTTGATTTGCCTCGGTATCCTCTGTGATGGAATGGAAAACAGGAAGCTATCAGAATATCATTTATTTTGATCACATTCTGAGACAGCCATGAATATTTTATCCGACTGCGTCTCACGTGCACATTTCTCACTTGTCAAGATGTTCATCCAAAATCCCAAATAATCCTGAAAGCAGCACAGTGTCACTTTTATTCAAAGGGAGGATACATGACAGGGATGTAGTTTACTTTGCAATGTGTGGTACTGTGCCCAGCCACAGGAAATTCTCTGTTGACAAAGTATGAGGAGCTGCTGCAACAGTGGGGCAGAGAGGAAATTTCTTTGTACCAGCTGCCAGGGTAATTAGTTCCTCACTGAATTATGCATCAGCAGAAGTGTCAAGCAGTGTTAGAAACAGGCAGGTACAGAGAGAGGATAGAGGAGAGCTGTCACACAAAGCTCATAAAGCTCCGCAGTACCAACCGCCAATCCTGCCATATTGGGAGTCCTGCAAAACAACCATCAGCAGAGCAACAGAGCGTTACAGAGATATATTTACCGAATGATACACCCAGACAAAAATCAGATTAACACATGTGACCATTTTGCATCAAGTTTGTTTCTTTGCAAAGAAAAAAAAAAAAAAAAATCAGAAAAAATTTAAACTTGCAAATTCCTCTGTTCATGCCTGCCATTATATTCTCAGAGGGGTCATGTCCTGTCAAAACCTTTGTGCCGACTGTCAGAAACTAAGCTATGGCTCTCTGAGCATGGTGCACTGCAACTGTGTTAAGTGTCAGTCACCTTGGTTTGGGATGCAGAAGAAATCACAGCGGTGTGAATAGGAGAAGTCTCCCTTTGGCACAGAGCACAGATGGCACAACACCGAAGCCCACTTTCCACACCGCTGTCTCACTCCGCTTTTATAAAATCATGTTGATGCATTAAACCACATCACCTCTCCAATTTTTAATCCTCTTTGATGGGGTTATTTCTAATTATACGCAAAGGAGGAAAATTGCTAGGTGGAAGATCTTTTCAGCAGCACCAAACAGGCCCGCTATTGGTTGCCATACCCAGGAACCAGAGTCTCTTTGCAGGCCAGTAGTGCATTTGCTGAAGTGGAGACGAGTGATTGAATGGGATAACCTCAAAACTCAAGGACTGGGATTGCTATTAGCTACTATATTCTCAGAGGAGAGGTTTTTCAGTCACTGTCTACTGAGTCTTTTCCTCAGAGCCAATACACAGACACTGACATGCACACAGAAATATGTGAACCCATTCTGAAAGCAAAGCACATACTCAGACTCTCACACAGCAGCACTGCCACTACCACCTTCACAAGCAACAGACAAATAGTACTGAATCATATATTCTGCACAAAATGAAATGAATACATCTTATACAAATGGAATAAGTGTTAGACGGAGCCCCTCCTCATTTGCTCCCAGTGGGTCGTGGTTGTTGATCTAAGGCTAAGTGGATTTGAGTTCAAGTTAAGTGTATTCATGATTTCATTTCCATGCATGCTTCTAATCTAAACACATTAAATATTAACGGCATCAGTGCAGTATCTGGAAATGTCACATGTCAATATTGAACATCTGAACTCTAGCATAGGCTCAGTACCACGAGGGAGAAACAATTCCTTTCTGTCATTCAGCTGAAGATGTTTTGGCATGAAACGCATTTCCAAAACATTAGCTTGTTAATCTGCGAGAGTAAGACAATGTCAGTGAAACTGGTTTGGAAAATGATGTAAAACTCATTGGTTTAGATGAAGATGCAATGCAGTATGTTGTTTATGTTCACCAAGCCTCCCAAATATCAAAATATCAAAAATACATTGATAAAAATGTGTATTTAAATAAGTTAGATATCTTTATTAATATAATTGTGGAATTAAAAATGAATAATTTGCCTCAGAGCTGCACGCTTAATCACAATGTAATCAGAATCACAATATCAGCCTGTGCAATAATATAACTGCAAAATGCCGTTATTTAAAGGTCCAAATTGAGGAGTTTTTAGGGTGAACAAATTAGCAGGAATGGGGGAAAAACACAGCAATTGCTGCATGGGGATCAGTAATAAAATTACAACTTGCTTCTGTATTTTTTGTTTTAAGTTTTTTTTTAATTTTATACTAGTTTGTGTGTTTGGCTTGACATATCTGAATGAGTAATATGGGTATTTTCCTCAATAACCAAATAAGTAAATATAAACCACAATTCCAATTACAATACATGCACAGCAATGCACAATAATCACATAATTATTTTTTCATCAGATTCCTAATTTGCCATATGTTTCCTGGCATTTGTACCCTAAGCAAGTGCAAACTGTTCACTTTCACTCTATCTCAATTTTCTTGACAATAAAATCCTGAGCATACTTGACGTGCTGTATTTCAACAAGTTACTATATAAAAATACAGACATAAAAAAATCACAGCAGATCCCTACCTTCACATATCAAGTTATTTTGTAGACTTGCTGACAGAAAAGGGCATCACCTCTAGAGTTTAAGACCTGTGCTTTCTATGCCTCGCCACCACAAACCTCCTACTCCTACTTCTAGACTCTATAATGAGGATTTCGCAAACAACTCAACGTGTGCTGTGCTTGGGTTCAGCGTGCTGTACGTGGGAGACATAACAAAAGTGGGATGGTTTTCGAAACTCAGAGATTTACTGCATTTTTAAAAAAAATAATAAAACAATCTGTACCAAAATGGTACTTCTTCATATCACCCAATAGACTTAATTAGTCTCTGAAGCTGATGAACAAACCCCTGTTGTATGTACAGTGGGCTGGAATTGAAATCAAGGGCATATTGAGGTTTCTCTGGTTTCCCCCTGCCATTAAAAAAACATTAGCACATTCAGTTGATTATGTGGTGTGGGCATGGTTACCATGGCAGTCGTATGCATAGTTGCCGTTCCCATGGCAGTCATGTGTGGACATCATTGCCATGGCAGTTACAGTACATTAGACTTCGATTTGAAAATACTAAGCGAATACATTTTTTTCATGAGTCATTATGGTCTTGAACGTTTTATTTGTACCCTCTAGTAAGTAATGTGGTGGCCCATCTTTAACTTTTTGATCCGTTATTAAGATATTACTGCACATAATCAAACAAATCACTACCATGCTGGGGTTCGATTAACATGTCGCTATGGTAATAGCTCGCTAGTGAAGTCGGACCTACTGTATTTGGACCTTGGTATCTTCAATTTATTCAATATGAGCAGAGTTTTACCTGAGATACACTAGACTGCAGTTGCTAACAACACCGTAATATGACTTTTTTGACACTGCATGGTGACGTTTTACTGTGTCAGTAAGCTACAGTAGCAGCTAATACTTCCCATGAGTCCCGTGGCATGAACACTCAGTTAGCCCCGCTGCCGTTCATCCAAACATGGTTACATCCTGTTTTTGGCTCCACAGTGGCAGCCAGGAAGTGACAACCTGACGGTCACGGTCACTTTGCCCACTAATATATACAGTCTATGTTCTCCACTCAACAAAGAGCAAAATTTTCCCAGACTGGCAGAAACCAATGGAAATGTTAATTATGCTTTGTGTGAGAAAATTCATAGGAGGGCCCCAAGAAATGTAATCCACATCTAAAACGCATTTCCATGAAAACATATTTAACCAACCAATGTACTGTATGCATATGTAATATATTAATATCACTAGCCAAGGTGTTGACACCACTGATTGTCTTTGTGTAACTAGTCTGAATGCTGGGGCAGCTTTGTGAATATCTTTGTAGTTGCTGTAGCGTAATGTGATATATTGTTGTGGTAAGAATATACCCTTAAACTTAGACATTATCACTTGGCCACTGAATTGTACCTCATTCAAGTCGTGAACCATGTGAGACAGTGCATATTTAACTTTAATGGTCGTGGGGTCCCAGTGAGTGCAGAGTTTGCAAAATGTGAAGTGCCTGCCAACAACCACTGCCATCAGTTATGGCTATACCATTAGGTAATGTGTTTCAGGTCAGCTCCTCAGCTCAGGGCTGTGGCGCTACATGGAAGTGAGTTCATCGAGGTGAGTGGAAAAGAGTTGATACCACTGCAGCGGCGTTAACTCACTGTCAGGCTGACATATGGTCTGACATTTGGAAGTTTATCATTTTCATGACCATTCAAATCACAAGACAATGTGTTTAGTTTGCAGCAGTTAGAAGATAAAAAATCCATGATACGATACATTAAACATCGTAACCACTGTAGTGTCAGTAAGTTATTCGGTCTCCGCTGTTTTGTTTGTGTTACCAGACTTCCTTCATTTTACAAATGAGTCTTTTGTGATATTTGTTTTGTTGTAGCATCATGTGATGAACCTTTCCTGCAACGTTTTTATGAACAAAGCAGCAGTGTTTTGTTCCGTTAGAGACTGGGTTCATGCAAGCTCTGACTTTTGAATTTTCTTCAAGCAGTACCAAGAAATTTCATAGTTTATCCTCTATTGATTTCTCTAAATTCACCACAATGAAGCACACCGTGATGTTGTTATGACTTAAAGCTGCACATACTGTTATGTATTTATACTGTAGTCCTGAGTGTTTGTGCATGAGCTGATGAACTGTTTGTATTTCCAAATGCAACACAGAAACAGCTGGCTCATTGTATTTACTGTATGTCTCGTCAACATGAGAGAAAATCCCATCCCCACAGTTTTCGATTTGTATTGTGTCCTGTGCATTTGAGCTTAACTGATTCATTTTATCTCCACAGTTCCATATTATAACAGGGAACAGCAGGGGTAACCTTTGGCAGCTATCAACCACAATGGAGCTCTTTGCCATTTAGCAGCCGTGTAAACCAGATTACCTGATCATTTAGTCTTCATTGGACAGGCGGTCTGGCTTCTACTGTGTACTCCTGTAGCGATCTCATTCTGTAAGTGTTAGCACTGGGACAAGGTCCCAGAAAGACCTGAACGCCAGTGTTAATCTCTGACTGGGCCTGCAGCCCATCACCGGGGCCTGTAATCTAGCTGAGGGGATGTTGTTATCTTTAGTGGAGAGTACTCAGCCGTGGCTCTTGGCTTCAGCCAGCAGAATCACCATAGGCCTCCCTTGTTCATGTGCAGCTTCTTCCTTTGCTGTCTCTGTTTTGGTCAGACTTCATCTCATTTTCATTTTTACTTTTATTGTCTGTATCAAGGGCCTGGGTAAAGGTTTTTACTCTGTGAAACTTTCTCACTGTAGCATCTCTGTTATTAGATATTGGAAAATATTTCTAAGTAAACTGAACTGGCTCAGTCGGGAGGATTTGTTGCTCACTGCTCTCATGAAGGACTAACAGAAAGAATTAGAAGCAAATCAGAACAGCCTCAGATTTATGACAGTTCAGGGATCTCGGAGAGCGATGATGCCAATCCACCTCAACCACCCATCTCCCTGACTGAATATAGAACCAAAGGTCAAAGTGATGTTACACTTTTAGTCTTTTTCACCTTTCTCATCAGACAGGGGATTCTCCATCATCAGCAGAGAACCATTAAGGTGTCTCTTGCTTAATGGACTTGTCGGGAATCCATAGACAGACTGAAGATAAATGGTAAATACTAAAAATGAAGATGGTTTGGTGTGGGAAGATGGTGCAGGAGGGTTGGGGGTTGTCCTGATTCTACATTGATTCACCTGTCAAATACCAGAGTCTAATCTCCTCTCCAACAACAAATTACTCTCTCATCATCACTTCCATCATAAAAACAATGCTTACGGCATAAGAGAATGGCATATGCTATATACCAGTAACTAAGTGACTTTATAATATGTAGGTTACATATTATTGAGCTGAATGACATATAGTGTGAGCTAGAGACTGGTGAACATTAAACTGACAGCAGTTTTAGCAGGTTTATGAATGAGTAGGAATGGGTGGTGGTAGCAGTGATGCTAGTTGCTCAGCATAGGCTGTTACTCTTCTCCATTGCATTAGAATAGATAAACCACATGTCTGGAAATGTGGGAATCTGTTTTGCTCCCTGTGAAATGAGTTAATGATTTATTTCCAGTCTAGCCAGGAGTGTGAAAAATCTTTAATACACTGTTATTTTATTTTCATAATGACTGAGAAAATAATGTCCAGGAGTTGAGCCTTTGATCCACAAGACCAGATGGTCATGCATGTAGTGATGAAATCAATGCACCATGCAACAGAATTGTTTTTGGAGCAACTGTTTTGATTTCCCCATGATTTTTCCTCCACTCCTCTTTTTTTTGGTAGCTTAGCGGCATTAGTATACACAGCTGCACAACTCGAGTCTTTGTCTGCACAGAGCACACGAGTATGCATTTCAACAGGGCTTTTTTATCTCATCACTATTCATTCCGAACTCATCCCTATTGAGACACGGCAATTCTGTATTCATATTTGATCGTCTACATTTTCATTAAGCCCTTTTGCAACAGACGATGGATATAAAAGTACAAGCAAATTAATTACTGTCAAATAACTAATTCTTGTCTATCAGCGTGATAGACATAAAGTGATGTTCTGTCACTGCTGTACAACAAATTTTAAAGTTGTTTTCAAGACATTCATAAGACATTCATTAATCTTTATATGCTGGTTTCGCTGTTGGCCCTATTCCAGGCTATCACGTTTGATTTTAATCAAATTGTCACTTGTGAAAACTTCCTTGGATCAAAACTTATTTGGTAAAACCAAACGTGGTGGTCCCAAAGCAGATTTAAAAAAAATATGTGTTGGCTTACGTCTAGATTTTTGGATGAACCAAAGCAAGAGGTAAAAAACAAAACAAATGGAAGATGAAGACAATACAAATGAGACCAATTAAACATCAGACGCATACCTATAACCCTCAGTGTCAACTATTTTTCAATTCAGTTCAGTTCAATTGTTTTTGCATTGCACCAATCACACCTGTATGAAGGATAGCGAGGCAGGGAACGAAAACCATCATGCTGATGGTTATTAAAGGAAATGAACAAAGCTGGTTTGTTGCAAAGAACCAATAATGAAGTCGATAAACTCCACCTGTTTGGATGATGCACCGGATGGATGGCATTAGTCACCCTGACCTACCAGACTTGACCTGGCTTTGGAGTATTGACTGTGTGCTTTAGTTTTCCAAAACAGGGCCCATGATGTCTTAAAATAAAATTAGACAATCTGCACTCAGACTCGGGGATGAACTGACAAGAAAATTGTAAACTTTTATTTTAATAAGTAATTTTAAATAATACTTTAATGAATAGGGGAGATTATTCTTTGTCAATTACTAGTTCTTCACATTAACATGGATATTACACCTCCACAGCCTCATATGGCCAGGAATCCGTCTTTCAAGCCAAACAGAGTCCACTGGTTTCCCCTAATCATCACTGAGTCCACTGGTCCATTTCCACTGGTGCAGTTCAGTACAGCACTTAAAGTACATGTGACATGAAAAATATATTTTTTGTCATCGTTTACATCACATCAAAAGCATTTGAACCACATGTGACGATTGCTCAAGTGCCAACTCACAAACCAGGAATTTATTGATTTTAAATCGAGCGCCAGGAAAAATGTGATCGCTTCTGGAAAACTGGATCAGTGGGGAAGGAGTCGGATGTGACGTCACGCGCAGACACTGTTTTGGTCAGCTGCCAGCCATTCCTGCTGTGTTTTCTTTGTTGGTGTCTGAATTTTGACTGGAAGTGGTGGGATTGCCAGTCATGCCTGATTGTTGTGTGGCTGACTATTGTTCGAACACTCGTGGGGACAGTTTTAATTTATTTAGATTTCCTATGGATCTCTATCTTTAGAAGAAATGAACCATTCACTGCTGTGCGGCGCTGACTTCACGGACAAAAACACACGCTGTTACGCGCGAGGGCTGCTCGCATTCATCACAATGGCACAAATGGCAGAGAATGTTGAGTTATTTTATAGTTGTTGGAAAGATATGAAATGGATTTACCGAAATATGGAGTTTTATTCACATTGGACCAACTTTTGATGACAAACAACAAAGGTAAGATGAACTTTGTCATCACTGTGTTTTGCTGCTGTGATTTTTCTGTATACAGTGGTGACCCGGGTAATGAGCGCTTCTACTAACGAAAATTTTGGGTAACGAAAAAAAACATTTAGCAAAATGTGTTCCGGCTAACGGAAATGGTTCGGGTTATGAATTTAATATTATGGGAATGATTCAGGTTACGACTTGAGAAATTTGGGTTACAAATTTTTTTGTAACACAAAAGACTCAACTTCCGGGTTTATCTCGGCCGAGTTAAACGTCAACGTGAACTCCGCGCTGTATATTTGCCTTTTTTCACCTAAAATACTGCTTCATTTCGTGTTTTTCATCATGGGACCTAAGAAAAATGTCGTCTCCGTCTCATCATCCTCCTGTAAGTGTCTTTATAAATCAATAAATGTGTACGTAGGGGTGTGTAATATATACTTTATATGGTAGTTTTCATATGTCCAGAACGGATTAATTGGTTTTACATGTATTCCTATGAAAAAACTCACTCCGACTAATGAATGATTTGCCCAAAGAACGTGATTAAATTCGTTAGCTGGGGCACTGCTGTAGTTTGTCTGTTTGCTGATTCAGCTCGGCGTGAGCTTTCACTGAGTGTGTTACAATCTAGATTTACATATGGTTCATCAAGCAAAGTATAAATCAAAGCAAAGATTCGGCTGAGTTGTTGTCTTTTGACTCTTTGAACATAATAGCTTGTTGTGTGGGCTGCGGTTTGTTGATCTGAAATTGGTGTAGATACATTTTTTTGCTGAGATTCTGACAGTTATGGAGCTGAGATTCTGATGATTATGGAGTTGAGATTCTGACTACTATGGAGGTTTATAAGATGTGTGGTTTTATTTAGTGATTAGAAGAAAAATCGTGTCATATGCACTTTAACACTCCGCTGCAGTGGTAAGGGGAAAATATGATGACCGCAACAATCACCAGCCCACAAAAAATTAAACAGTCCAGGCAGTTAAGCAGACTGGTTTGCCATCACCTTCAGCTGCAATTGTACAATAATAATAGAAAAAATCCAACTGTCAGGGTACAAGAAATTGTGCACAGTTGAAAGCCAGTACAGTTCAAGCTTCTGAAATTGACAACATCTTTGTGGTATCCTCTGATCGACATGTTCTGTCTTGTTTGTGTCACAGTCTGTTTTCATGAAAACTCAACTAACTAGACTTTAATTACTCATTATCTTTGCAACACATCTTAGGTGTTTGCCATTTTCAATTTGTGAATTTGTTTCTTTCTTTCTTCCCACTAAAATCTATTTGTAAGACATTTTGAGCCTTCTCCTTCACCATATCTGAACATGTGTGACAGGCTTACATGTGTAATTAGGGGCACATGGAACCATAGTCAGAAGACTCAGTAACATGTGAGGTTTGGAAAACATTTACTCATTCAGAAGAGAGGACAGGTGTTCAGTAGCTGGGTGATGTTTCTGTCTACATTCAGACACTAAACGCCAGCAAAATACAACCAGATTCACTTCCAAGTCTGTTGATTATGCATCATGAAGGTATGCCAACATGTGAAGTTTTTTATTGCAGCAAGCTCTTGATTTAACACAGCCACTCATCCAGACTATTATTAGAACATGCTGAGGTGTTTTTTAATCTTGTTGGAGCCCTGACATGAGCATCTCCCACGTGGGTCTGCTTCTTCTTTTAATAATCTGATGACAAGTTTGGAAGCTAACAGATGATTTAAATATATGGATTCCACACTGGCAGGGCTCCGTGCAGGTTCTGGTTCCTGATCCTAATTCTAAACCAGCTGGTGTGTTCACAGTGGAAAAAAAGTTGGCTCTGTACCTAACAATTGGTTCTCAGCTGGAACCAATTTTTTTTTTTTCTTCATCACAAACGGGGACATCATCAGTGGGCATGTCATATTCTAGGTTGTGACGCCAAGTGGGAAGTAGAAAAGAAAGTGTAGAAGAATAGTTCAGTGTTTACCTCTGCCTGAGTGACATGGAGCAATGTCCTCCCAGTTTGATTACAGTTAAACCGGTATGAATGCAGCCTGGTTTGCCAGGAAGTACCAAACCAGAACTTTCCGTCTGAAAGCACTAATAGGTACCTGCAATATGGGACTCGTTCACATGGTCTCTCTGATCTTGCAACGTTAAGCTCTGTGCTGTCCCCTCATGCCCGTGGACCTGGACCAGGCAGGACAACATTAGCAGGATTAACTGGTGAGAGCAGCTGGACGGTGGGTTAAGCAGGTGACCCTTTGCATCCCTGGCCTTCAGCACAGTCTTTTTTTTAACGTAAGTCTGACCTGTGGTAGCCATGAATGAAGTGATGTGGTCACAAAGGGCTTCAGTGATCATGTCTGGTGGCCAGGCCTCACAAGAATAGTTGAGCCAGAAGGATCGCGGAGCAAAAACGATTATCATCCCAGTGCAGCAAATTGTTCTCCATTTGTGAAAGGTGTAGTCAATAGGCAGACAGGCAGCTAGATAGATAGATAGATAGATAGCTAGATAGATAGATCGATCGATCTGAGGGAAGAAAGGGTGGCGAATGGTTTGAGGGGGTGATGATCCAAATTGTCAGCACGGTGGGTGATGGCTGTATTACTGAGGTCTTAAGGCCTCAAGACGGCATCGCTAAACACTCATTTATTGTAATACTGAGTTTATAATTGCATTTAAAGGCAGTAGTGAGCACCCGTCACCAGAACTTTTTGACACAAAACTTTCAGGGAGGCAACCTATTAGCACCTGTATCTGTGGGGCAGTGGTTTTTCTTTGTGTCTAGCTTTAGGCACTTTAGTCAGCACCACCATCTCAGTCAGGAGAAAAAATGCAAATCATGTTTATGTGCCTCAACAGAGAAAAGCACTTGACGTGAATATGAGGTAGAAGCTGCTTGCGCTGTTGGTGTTAATTTTAACTGACCCACACAAGTTGCCAAAAGCTAAGACCAATCGATACGTGTTTCAGAGGCAGACTATCTTTCACAAACTTTAGGACTCTGCACTTTACACTCACTCACTAAGTACTTACGAGCATTATTTTCCATATTCCAACAGGGTCATAAAAGTTTATTACTATCTAAACTTTCAGGCCTGAAGATACAACACTCACAGAGTTGAACATGTAGGTGTATGGAGTTTATGTGTTGTGAAACCTTTTTGAACTGCATTGCACATTTATTTGTTATTCATTTTTGTTCATTGTTGTGTTCTTTTTTGTTGATTGTGTTTTAATAGGACCAAATTCAGTTTGAGACCTCTGTTTAGACAACTTCAACTAAAAAAATATGTAAAACGCATACACAGCTTTAACCAAAGTTGATTTGTTACAGCTGCTTTTGGTAAGTTTTTGTAAGTCTAGAGATGACACATTTTTCTTGAGCTGCAAAAACAATGTGCTCCTCTCAGCTCATATAGGCTTGTTCGTGAGGGCAAGGCTTGTGCAAGTCCCGGTGAATATTTAATAAGGAATAACACGCAGAGAACTCCATGTATCCAACAGCTCATGCCATCAACTGGCTTAGGGTCCAGGCAGTTGTATGTCTGGCTTGTTGTATTTAGATACTATATCAACTTTACTCTGACATGGTCAGACATGATTGGTTGGTTTGACATGGTTATATTCAGGGCGGAATTGTGACTTCTAACTAACTAACTAACAGTTGTGTTGGGCCTGATTGTGATGAAAATGAAATGAAAAAAGAAATAAAACGATACACTTGCAGAAGCACTGAAAGATGCAACATGCATGATGGAATGGTACTGGGTGGAAAATCTTGGTAATTGAAAATATAAGTTATTGCCTCTCTTCTCTCCCTCTGGATCCCAAGAAACTGTTTCATCAAAGGTATCACACTGCCTGAGAAGAGGACATGGCTTTTGAATGTTCTGACTGTTCCAATCTTACAGATTAATGAGTCAAACAGGGCTATGCCAACTCTGCCACCGGAAATGGAGGACACATGATGCTCCATATCAATAACACAGAACTTTCTCCCCAAATGAAATGGTCTGTGAATGACTGTTTGGAAAAGGGAAAATTTATATTGGAGTTTAGCAGAAAAGATTCAGGTTGAGCTTGTGGTGTGTTTCCATATGTCACTGACTGATTTACTGCCTGCATTTCAGCACCCAATTTAGAGTGTGACACAAATAAATCTTGACCAAAGCACTTAAACAGGGAAATAGCAGATGAAACATCAGGCCAAGTGTAACTTGAGCACAGAAAACTATCCTAACCACATCTCTCCTGTCAAACTGAAATGTTTCTAATAAAATCCTGAAGTACATGTAGTGAGTAATTAATTTGCATCATGCATACCTTCTCTTTCACTGTTTTTCTTTTTTTTGTATTATTTTCAGCATTGTACATTAATACTTAAGACATCTAAAGTGTGAAAAAACACATATGTAATTGTCTAGCAAACAAAGAAGTGTTAAACAATTGAGAATATGTTTAATATTGTCAAAAATGGCCAAAACTAGCATTGATGAAAGGCGTGTGGCTTTTTTTCTTCCGTCGACTGGACTGGAAATTTGGTTGAAAACGTTTCGCCACCCATCCGGGAAGCTTC
>JAQQAE010008743.1:0-15023 GCA_029823295.1 Pseudamia nigra | reverse complement strand
TGACTTGAGCGAAGGCAGGGTACACCCTGGATGAGTCGCCAGTTCATCGCAGGGCTGACACATAGACAGACAACCATGTTAAAATTGAAATTTGAAAAATATAAAAACTATTTACAATAAAATTTTGAGAATCTTTGTCTCTAAATGTGCAAAAAGAGCCATAGAATATAAACTATATACAGGTGTTTTTTAACCACAAAGCGCAATTTTCTCCTCTCTGGCTCCTCAGAGGCCTTGGTGGAGACACAGGCCCACATTACAGGTGTCACACATCCAGGCAGTGCTCCTCTTGCAGAGTTTCGTCGCCCCATGCTGCCTCTCTGTGATTTGAGCTGTCTGCTGCTTGTGGCTATCGGCAAGTGATTCCCTGGGACTTGTGAGGGTCCAGGACACTTGAGGAAGAAGAGGACTTATTTATTGTCATTTCTTAGCACATACACAGTATAGCTGTTCCTCATCACAACACAAACGCTGTGTAGTACAAACAAAGTATGCAACACTACACAAACAAACAGAATATGTTTTTATATATACTTACAAACAAGACTTGGTCAAGAGAAAAGCAGAGAGAGCTTCAACCACCGAGAAAACAGGGAAATTCTAATCGGCGACCGTTGCCTTTCTTCACCGATGTCGCTCCATCGGTCTCAAACTCTTCTCTAAACCTCCGTGGAGGTCTTATTGTCCGGGATGATCGTCTTGCTGACATGTTTTTTTTTTTTCCCAAAAATGCAATAAAAATCCGCTGTTCTCTTCTGCGTTTCACCGATTGCCTGTCTGTCTCCGTCGCCAAACAAAGGGGCTGCTTTGCGGGCTTCCTGGAGACGCCGGAGTGAAATTACAACATCTCAGCTTTCAGAAACTGTTGGATTTTTTTCGATTGCACAAACCGTTCAGGATTTACGGTAATCCAAATTGTGCACGTGCAAACGTGTCGTGGACGACACGTGCTTAAACCGAATACCTGTGTCAGTCTCGTCTACAATTGTTGTACCTGAAGTTGTTCACTGAGTGTGAGTATGGTATAAACAGATCATTTTAACCAAAACGCAGTTTATTCCAATCCACGAATTAACCTAATTACTTGATAATTTGTCTCGGCTGTAATTTGGAAGCTAGTCCACCTTAGTTAATGTTTTGTGTGTTGCTCTTGTCAAAGTTCCCTTAATTTTCTTTGCTTTTGCATTTTTAAATTGCTCTTCCAGGTGCTTTTGTGTTCAACATCGGGAAAATCAAGATTATATGAAGACCATGAGATGTCTACAAACCAAGAGCCTGATTTTAAAATCTGCTGTCCTCCAAAAATGGATTAACCTTTAAACAGCTCTATTCTTCATACTTGTCTTGTTGTTGCCATTTCACTATACCAGCATATCCTCAAACATTAAGCCTTGTTAAAAACCTAGTTACTCAACACTGCTTAGGTGTTTTCAGTAGCTGTGAAAGATTCTTCCACAGCTCCACCACAGTGTTTTCTCACACCAGAGAGCCTCCGTTCCCAGATGATGCGGACAGACAGCAAAGGCCGAAGTGCCTCTCCTCACCGGATAACCTACAAGTCTGACTTTCATGCCATCAAATGCTCATTTGACACTGGAAACACTTTAAAACAAGGGGTCAAAGCTACTGCTTTACAGCACTCTGCTGTGCACCCAACCAGACTGCCATCAAGCCTGTCAGATCCCATAATGTCTCAAACCAGCAGCAACACAGCCAGCAGAGCGAGGGTCAACAGTACCAGAGGGACCAAGATCAGAGAAAACATCTTCCTCCAGATGGACAGCCAGCAGCTGAGACCAGATGGGTCATTGTTAAATTCTAGCTCCACACCACTTTCTCCTCAAAAACCAAACCTGCATGTACAAACATCACCTTTTTCTGGATGTAGACATTCAGTCATCAATTCCTCGTCTGTTATGAGTACAGCAGCCAGTATTTCCTTCCCTGAATCCTCTGTTCAAGATAAATCATCCAGATCAGAGGAAATGACAGATATTGACAGGGCTGCTCTGGCTCAAAAGTTCTCTGTAACCCGGAAGTTATTTGAGACTAAGTTGATGGGGGTTGGAAGCACTGCAAGGCAAAGTCCAAAAAACATTAGTATCAGGGGAAGCAAGGGATTGGTAGAGGAGAAAGAAGACAGTGAAGAGGCAAGCAGAAACGAGAAGCACATTGAGAGGGATGGCTTGGATAAAGACAAATTCATAAACCAACCCATCATAAATACTTCGTTACGAAAGCCTCCCGTGCCGGCTGCTCTGACAGGTCACCGTAAATCACCTGTACCCGATGGCCCTGGTGGAGCATGCATCAAAAACCTCTCCTATCTCGATAAACATGGTCAAACCACAGAATCACAAGGCAATGAAGCGTCCCAGGTGGAGAAAAGCCAAGCAGAAAGGGCCAGTCTGGACCCTTGCTTGACCCGTGAGGGGCCAGTGAGAGCAGAACTGGTTGATGTAAAGACTGAATCATCTGAAAGTGATGAAAACGAAGAGGAACGGGAGCAAAAGGAGAACATAGAGGACCAGCTGGGAAATTATATGGACAAAATTTTAAGAGAAACTGTGGAGAACCTAATGGATGATGTTTTTGAAGAACTTGGCATGGAAACACAGAAATGTAAAATGTTTTTTGATCCACATATGATGGAAAGTAGACATATTCAAGAAGAACACCATAAGGAGTTATCAGCAGATTTGACATGCAAGAGAGAGACTGCAGGCGATGAAGACAGTGGAAGAGACAAGTTTCAGCAGGTGAATGAACAGTGGGAGTGTGAGAGGGAGGAGCAGAGGAGAGACTTCATGAAATTAGCTGAAAAGTCAACAGAAGCAGTGGAGGAAAAGTCAGATGAGGCAGTGGGAAAGACAAAGGGAAGTGTGATGCAAGGTGAGGACACTGACAGAGGAGTAGATGAGCAAAAGAGGGGAGGTGAAAGTAGAGAAAACATACAAAATGAGGTGCAGGAGCAGACAGGAGGTGAAGAGGGAAGAGAGAAAAAGCTGGAGGAGGTGGTCAAGCCAGAGGCGTGCAAAGAAGGTAGTGATGGGAAAGGCAAAGCTAAGGAGACAGATGATTTCAGAGGAGTCAAAGAGGACCAAACTGGATCTGCAGTGATCTGTGGGATTGAGAACAAGGCTTTTGTGTATGATCACGAATACCAGGCTCATCCAGAGCATTCAACATCGCCATGTCCGGACAAGACAGATGAGCCTTCAGCGGCGTATGAAGAAGTCCCTGGTGTTCCTGAACTTGGTGATCAGGATGATGATACAACCGAACCAGGGAAGAGGACGGTTAAGTTCTCCACAGCGCCAATCAAAGTAAGGACCAGAAAAATACACACACACAAAAAACATATGGCGACTCTTTTGATAAATAATATAAAAAGTGTGATCCTTTTTGAGATCAAATGGTAATTTTTACATTTCATGTATGCTGAAAGTCTTTGTCAAATAAGGATTTCTCCATATATTTGCACAAATTTATTTAAATATTCAGCTCCTGCTATTTGGCCATCTTGCACATTCCATTGATATTTTGATTAATGCTCCAGTCTTTAATCAATCATTTATCTTCACTCTCTGTATTATGAGATTGAAATCCACTCAGTTCAGACAATTCATTAGATTTGTCACTGTAAGAGAAGTGTTTGCCTGAAGCTAGGTTTAAAATCCATAAGGGGAGGAGGAAAGGCAAGAGCCCACATGTTTCAGTCTGTCACTTCAGAGCTGTCTTTATATACAAGCACTGAAAACATTCCTGCCTTTGGCAATAATCTGTCTCGGTGCATAACAGACTACTGAGGTATTGCTCCATGTAGTCACTGATGAACACGTAAACTGTGTGCATGCAATGTGCATTGAGATATTTTTCAGTTATTTAGTATGTTTGTGTATTTTTCTCAAGTTTTGTATTTTGCACTTTCTCAGTCTTCTCCCCTCTCTGACACTTGCACAAACACTGACAGTTTTGCCAACATAAACAGTATGTTGTGTCGATAGCTGCAGATGGTTGCTTGTACAATCTGTTCCATGGTGAGCACGTGCCAACTGCTGTCTGTGGCATAAAGTACAGTTAGAGTAGGACTAAATGTGGCATCAGTTGAAGTCGAGCTAGTCGGAATGTCTTTTAAAATTGTATTTACTACTCTCTGATAGGTCTACAGTACTTATTCTAATGCGGACTATGACAGACACAATGACAACATCGACCCAGTGGCTGCCTCAGCTGAGTACGAGCTGGAGAAGAGAGTGGACAAGATGAACGTTTTTTCAGTGGAGATCGAAAAGGGTTCGTATTTTTACTCCATTCCTCTCACTTCTTTGT
Source organism: Pseudamia nigra (assembly GCA_029823295.1). Taxonomy (NCBI): domain Eukaryota; kingdom Metazoa; phylum Chordata; class Actinopteri; order Kurtiformes; family Apogonidae; genus Pseudamia; species Pseudamia nigra. The sequence goes on along the minus strand of JAQQAE010008743.1, from coordinate 10,691 downwards.
GAGGCCATTTGTATTTCAGCTTGTAATATTTAAATTGCACCAGAGTAGGAACTTGTACTAAAACTGTAAATGTTAGAACATGATTGATCTAATGTTGTTCCTTATGTTTCCCTCTATTTTTAGGAGAGGATGGTCTAGGCATCAGTATCATAGGGATGGGTGTAGGAGCTGACCAGGGACTGGAAAAGCTGGGCATTTTTGTTAAGACAATTACTGAAGGAGGTGCAACACAGAAGGATGGAAGGTAAGTTTAACCCATAGGTGATTATTGATACATGTACTACATTTCAGTGAAAATTAATTTTATTTAAACTGTTTTATTTCTACTTGATTTTACTACTTGAGAAACTTGTTTGCTCATTTGTTTAACCTTCTAAGAAATGCTGCTGGGAGCTACCTGGAAGATGATGTTGAAAAGGTTTTTTTTTTTTTTTTAATTAAATGTATGCTGAAAGAAATTTCAAAAAGTTTCTATTAGTTTGTGTTTTGAACTCTCAGCCTCTAAGCTCATCTTGTATGGTTAAATCCCTGGTGGCAGGTTTGGCTTGTTAACATGGTTTAATTTTTAATGGAGAGGCTTGGGGGGCCATCAAACTCATAGCAAAGGTGGATCAGGTCAGGACTGCCAAGGAGGATGAGGGGTACCACTGGTGCCCCCCTCTAATTATAGTACAGTTATTACTACAAATATGTATTGGTTTCAAATACCTCTCCTTGATTAGCAATAATCAGTGTCTTTGTTTGGGCTGAAAAAACAAATGAGCCAACCTCTAATTTATTCACATGATCCTGAGATTCTTGTTTCCCTGTTGTGTGTTTGTTAGGATTAAGGTAAATGATCAGATCGTGGAGGTGGATGGGGTCAGTTTGGTTGGAGTCTCTCAGCTGTTTGCAGCCACAGTCCTGAAGAATACGTCGGGCCTGGTCAGGTAGGGTCAGTGTTTCTCAGTGAGGATGTGCGGTCCTCTCAAGAGTAGACAGTCTCTCACAGTACAGTTTTAGTTTTTCATCACTTCAGCATAGCAGCGTTACTCAGAAAATATTGATATAGAAATGTAATTTAAAAATAAAGAATGAACAGACATGTAGGATTAATTCAGTAAATTTGCATTTTTATCACAGTTCACATTGTCTTCTAGCCATATAGGTAGCTATTTGATATCCTGATCCTAGGAAAAAAAACACATTTGTCATTGTTTTTCACAATGCCCTCATGGGGTTTTCTGGGATTTCTCAACTATAGAGGGTTGTGATTGGAATGTTTTAGTGACATAACTCAAGTTTGGATTTGTCTCCTTTGTATCTGGAAAAAAAACCTGAACTGTACCCTTCCAAATCCCAAGCTCAAATGTTTCTGATGTGAGTTTTGACTGATTTTGTGTCCCGATGCAGGTTTCTGATTGGCCGAGAAAAGGAAGGTGTGGAGAGTGAGGTGGCACGATTGATTAATGAAAGCCTGGAAATGGACAAAACATCCAAAAAGGTGTGGCTTTGAAATTAAAGATGGTAGTTTCATGACTTATTTCCATACAGTTTGAATGAGATGATACAGTACATTCATATTTGTTATTTGTGCAACAGAAGGAAAGAAGCAGTGGAGATGAAGACAATGATAGTTACTTGTCAGAGAAGGGCTCTGTGGTTGAGGAAGATGAGGAAGATGAAGAGGAGGATGTGTCTGCTCTCTCCAGTCTGGACAAATATCAGCTGTGCCTCAAATACCAGCAGGTACCCACAGAACTCATGACAACAAACATAAAAAGTAATTGCCAAAGCATGTAGACAGAATATATCCCGGTATAGCAATGTTTCCCTAAGTAAACCACAAAATGAACAAAAGTGGTTAAGATAATCAAGAAAATAATCAGAAATGCATAAATCAACAAAATGAAAATAATCAGGAAAATTAAACGTCAAGGAAATGAACAAAAATATCAAGCAAATAAACCTGAGCAAAGTAATCAAGAAACTAAACATAAAGAAAAGCAACAAGATAACCCAAAAAGCAAAAATTAACAAATTGATGACCCAGTGAAAAAGGTTCAGACCTGATTTTAGTCTTGAATCTACATTTGCTAAACACCTCCCTATAGCTGCAGTATGGACACTGAATTGATTCTATAACAATTATATGTGCTGCTTTTATTTGGTTTGTGTCACCTTGCTTTCAATGTAAAATCAGTAGAGCATTTATTGTCATGCAACTTAACTCACTAACAAACTAACTCTATATTCCAAATTCTGCATTTATTTTTTTAACCCTTCATAGCTCCAGTTAAAATTACAGAGCCGAACAGCACAACTTCGACACTCTCAAGAAAAGGTAGGTCACTCTGCTAGATTGAGATCTCGCACACCAACCAATAACTGTACTCACTTTAATACACTACCTTTGCATCCACATTTGGAACAGTCTGACCCATTTAACTGTGTATGAGATGGCTCAGTGTGGAGTTATTAGGACACAGGCCCTGTTCCAACACTTGTACACTCCTGCTTTCTCGCTTTGCCTTGAAGTAATCACCACAGTGACATAACTGGGTTGGTGTAAGATTTTCAGTTGAAATTCTGGCATTTCTCTCTAACTGGTAGATGATGAATACTACTTTTGTTGTATCAAAACTCTTGAAGCAAGTGGAATGAATATAAAGACATCACACTGAGAATGGCATCTGTGATGTAAGAACATAAAAGCAGGTTTTGTGGATTTATAACCCATGTGCATATAAAATTTATGTCTGGATAAACTCATATACTGTATAATGTTTTGGTGTGTTCTCAGTTAAAGGCATGGGAGGAGCAGCAGGCCTCCTGGGAGAAGCAGAAAGCTGAACTGGAGCAAAGAGCAGAGGACGGAGAGGAGAAAGCTGACAAACTAGAGAAGTACAATGATACAGACTGTTCCTGTCAATTTTGCCACAACCTGTACTATCTGAGTGAATCTTTCCATAAGATATGTGTTAAATGGATCGATTCAGGTGTATCTATATCTGCCTTTTAAAAATCCTGCATTAAGACAGTCATTTAAGAATTATTCAGACAACAGTGGTTAATTGCCTTCCCTGTGTTTATCAGGTACTGGCAAGAGGCCCAGACACTCTGCAGGGTTGTTAGCCAGCGTCTGGCCGATGCCCAGAGCCAATCAGAAAGCTTGGAGATTAAATACAGCAAAGCCAAGAGACTGGTCCGAGAATACCAAAGCAGGTATTTATGAACCCATACAATCCAGTAAACCTTATTTACAGGGCATCAGCCCGCCTTTTAAAAAGGCTTTAAAGTGCCTTAAATTATATAAATACATAAGTAGCCTTTAAATTTCATAGAACGGTGTTTAAATCTGAATGTCTGAGGTCTTAACGACCAAAAACACTTTTTGATTTTGTCTTACGGGACTCGTGCCTTTGGTATGAATATCAACATTTTTGAATTTTAAACTTTACCGAACATGTGTACTGTCTGTGTACCGGTACCTTACCCTGGCACTTACCTTTTACTTTGATCAAATGTATATTAACTCACTCTAATCATACCGTATATTTATCCTCCATGCTTGAATAAGAAGGATTTGTCAGTCATAAGTTTGTTTAAAAATTTGGTAAGAAATAAATGAAAAATGATAGTCATTTTAAGTGTCTAATACCTGTACACACCTTAATTTTGTGGAAATTATAATGTGAGCATACTTTCCCCCACTGATTTTTAGAATTTAAGAGATGCCAATAATGTGTTGTTTTTAAAAGAGAGGAAGAGAGGGAGAAAAGAGAAGCAGATTTGAGAAGAGAAATGGAGGACAGAGATAAGCAGCATCGAGAGTTGTTTGAAAGGCTCCAAATCCGGGTGAGAGGAAACATTTCAACCTCACATGGATTTAATTCCCTGAACCTGCTCTTTCTCTGCAGTCACTGTTTTCACATTGTTCATCACAGAAAGAACATCTAGAGAGAAAAGAGCCTGGATCTGCACACAAGAACCGCTCAGCAGACGCTTCAGGCACAGGTAAGAGGCCGATTTATCTAATGTCTGAATAATTGTTTCATTAATTTAATGCATTTTCTAGTTTTAACAATAAAAAGCCAATGAGGGGTCCTTTTTTTTTTTTTTTTTTTTTTTTTTTGGGGAACCATTGGAACTACAGTTTATATTGTGCTCTTGTGTCTCAGGTCCTGACTGGTGCATTCCAGTTCCTGACACAGGACGTCTAGACTCCAGCGCTCACATAGCCAGAGCTCAGCTGGCCCAGAAATCCAAACGCCACCCTCCCTCACGGGATAAGCTGCGGGAGAGTTTCAAAAGACAGGTCAGAGAAAAAGCTGTTGAACACACATCAGCATGCAGTGGTTAATTTGTTTCTAATTTTGCTACTTTGTAATTTTTTTTTTTTATTGCTTTCATGAAACAGACATTTTGAGATATAACATGAAGGTCATCCATGTATTAATACAATAACTCAATCCTTAATAAATGCACCTTTCTCTGTTCCTAAATCAAAGATAAATGTCCTTTCCAAAGACATTATACAGCATCTGTCCCTTCTTTCAGCCATTTCTCAATCAGCAACTCTTTAAATGTCAAAAGCTCTTCTAAGTCAACCAGGTACAATGACGGTACAGACATGCACCAAAGTATTTCTACATGTTGAAAATTTCATGAGTTTTTGTTAATATTTTTTCATTTGGTGTTTGACTTCCATTTTATGAATGCACTCAGTAGTTTTTTTAATTTGCAGACTAGTTTTAGTTTAACTGTTAGTTTGTGTTTATGAAAATCTTGATTTTTAGAAACTGAAAAGGTAGGATGACTAGGTCCCAATTTATGCAGTTTACTCTTGTACATCATGAGAGAAATGATATCAATATTACAGAATAAATGAAGGGATTGTATTCGTTTGTATTTCATTGTATTTTTGTTAGCTATTTCAAACTGTTATTGAAATTATTTCCTTGCTCTTTAATTATAAAAACCCTGACTTCCACGCTCTTGTCTTACAGGGTGATGTGGACCAGACGCCCCAGGAGAGTCCGTCTCTAACAGTCCCCACAGCGGCTCAAAGGACCGGCAGAAATGAACAGTCCAGTACATCCTCTCTTCCAGCTTTCAGTCCTTCACTTCTCAACACTTCAGTCTCAACTCCTCCCATCTACATCAAAGGCACCATCACCCCCTCGCCATGCAAGTCTTCTTCCTCCAGAAAATCTAAAAAGAAATTTCCTAACTTCAGGTGGATTTTTTTTTTTTTGGCTTGCAATGTGGTAAAAATGTTTCAAGATCATATTTTATCATGATGCATTCCATCATTGTACTCCTTGTTTCTCTTCCAGTGGACTTCGTAAGTCTCTCGGCAAAAGGAAGAGTGAAAAACACAACAGGAGGCTTGTTAACCACAGGTATGAAAATATTAATTTAATGGGTTTCTATCACAAATGCATATATAACCCTAAATCAAAACAAAGGAGTTAATTTTAACTTTACTTAATTGACTTGTTTCTAGTTGTATACCAAAGATGGTATGTTAGCTTTGTATGGTCATCCTGAATTTATCTGTAAATGTCTATTGCTGTATATCAGGAGTGTAACTTATTGCAAAAATGATAACATTTTAAATGAGAAATCTGATTTTTTTTTTTTTTTTTTTTTTTTTAATGCAAGTTGTGTACTCCATACCAAAAGAAATTGTATTCAAATCAGACTGTTGGAGATGCTGTGGGAATAAAGCAGAAAATCATTTGACATATTCTGGAATTGCCCTGCTCTCATCCCATTTTGGTTCAGATTCATAACATGCTGGAGACTGTTGAACAAAAATTGCTTTACGTTTTAAATTGTATCTGGTTGATCTAGAGGAACTTGAGTGGGGGGGGGGGGATCATGAAATGGTTGAAAAAAGAAATCCCTGCTGCAGATGAGTGGATTGATCTGGTATATGATCACTGTGATGAACATACAAGGAAAAAAACATTGACATTTGGAAAGAATTGGCTACATGTGCTGCTAATGTTTCTTCCTTCAGACTAGACTGCTGTTGTATTCTAACTTACTTTAACTTTTTATGTATTATTTCTGTCTCTATACTTTTTGTTGATGCCTGTCTTTGTTGTTTTTAAGCACTTATCATTGCTTGACTGACATTTGAAGCTTTTTTTTCTGTATCTATTACCTGCCTTCTAACTTTTATAACTTGTGGTTGTACCATTTCTATTCTGTGGTTTCTGTTAATATATTAAGAGTTAATAAACAAGCGACAAGCAGTGAATGCAGTATTTATACTTTTTACTAGTACGGGGTCTTATGGAGACTTTGTGGCTGAGAATGCTGAAGTTTCTCCATCAGCTTCTGTCACCTCCATGCCTTCCTGTCTGCCATTTCCCTGGTTTGGTGAAAAAGGGAGGGAGAAAGAGGAAGAAGAGAGAAGCAAGGAGAGACTTCGGTCTGTGTCCAGCACCAGTTTGCCATATCTGACCACTACAGGACGACGAGGTCCGGTAAGAAACGTGGCTATAAATGCTTAAAAAATGCACATGTACAGTAACTGTATTGTGGCAGTTCAGGCTCCCCCATCCTAATTTCCTGGGACTAGTTGTTCAGAAGTAATCTGATGCAATCTCAGCTACTGAATGAGATAACGTCTACAAAGAATCGGCACTGTACAAGCAAAAAGATTCTGAAGTTGGATCACATCATGTAATTCAGTCTTGTGCCGTTCAACACCTTTTGGGTAGAGTTGGGATAACGGTGATGCAGTTTGGCTCTTGATTAACCATTACACCTGTAAAGCTGATATCTAGTTGTCTTTTTAAGCTTAAGACCGACTTGGTCTCGCTATCTGAGACACAATCTGTGTGCCGTCTGGGTCAACAGGCTCACATCATGCATCATAAACACCAAGCTTGCATTGTGAGAAAGCCGCTGTCATAAATACATATTGTGTGATGATTGAAAAATGTTCATGGTTTGATATTATCAGGAGTAAGGCTGGACTTTTAATGACTGCAGGCTTGGTCATTTGGTCAACAAGGCAAAATAGAATTGCTAATGATGTGAGTTTTATCAATTAGACAAAATGACTCAAATCACTCTCTTTTTATAGCAATAGTTTTGGTCTGCATTCTTCAACATTGCAAATAATTCTTGCAAGTTTTTCACTGCACTGAATTTCTGGTTTGGATAGAAAATTAGGGGAGACGGAGGATGTCATGCAGCGAAGGGTCTAAACCACAGGTGTCAAACTTCTGTCATGGAGGGCCAAGACCCTGCAGGTTTTTTATCCAACCAGTCACTAAGGCAGGTGATTTCACTGATTAGCTCCTCTTCTCAATTTGAAGGAGTGCTGATCAGTGAAATCGCCTGCTTTAGTGACTGGTTGGGGAGAGAACCTGCCGGGCCTCGGCCCTCCATGGCACGAGTTTGACACCTCTATCAAACCCATACAGCTGCAGTGAAGCTTGAGCCTATGTGGTGCACATGACTGGGATCCTGTGCTTCTCATCTACCCCCAATTGTGATGTAGTCCTTGAAGCATTTGTAATCATGAAAAGTTTGTAACGTCGGGAGTAATCCAGCACAAAAGTAAAATGGAATAACTGATCCTGTATAGCAACACACGAGATTTCCAAATTCAGATCAAACAACTGCTCCCTGATCTATCATGCTCAGTGTAAAATGTAGAACTTGAAGTCCTCTTTATATGAACATGAGTATGGGTGAGCATTGTTGCAACCTCTATTGTAATAATTTTTGCAGTAACCTAGTGACATTTATTTATTTATTTATTATGGAGCAACCACTTTTGTAATAATGACCGCTATTGTAATAAAAACACTGCTTCTAAACTGATTTGCTTACATTTAACTTTTATATTTATGTAAACGCATTGAGCTACTACTATAATAATAGTGGCCATTATTGTAATAATACGTGGTGGATATTTTTATGGTGGCTTAAGAAATAATGTCTCATTAATTTTATTTATTTGTTTCTAGGTACTTTTATCTGAACGCTTAAGATGGAATTTCCCCACCTTTTGATGTTGAAGTGCCAGTATTTTTATATATATATATATTTGTATTCAAGTGTACTGTAACCTTTTCAGTATTTAAAATGTTGCAATCTGTCAGTATGTCATTATTTACATTAATAATGACATCTATCAAAAATATTTATTACAATAGCGACCGGGTCATGCAGCCACCATTGTATTAATGGTGACTAATGTGATGGCTTAATTAGTTTGGTTCAGCTTTAATTGTAAAATGCATTACATTTATATTTTTGTATTAAAGAGTAAATGTTTATGGACTTCTATTATTCAAAATACATTTACACTACTCTCATATGTCTTATTTTTGCCAATCACATTTATTACAACACTAACAATTATTAGAATATTGAAGGCAAATGGTTTGTCCCATCTTTAATGTTAAAATGGGAGTAGTTTTGTGGTCTGGGATTTTCATTAATCTTACCATGCTGCACCAGCATAACCTCACTATTTATATCACAAAAATACAACACTGGATTAATGCAATGCACACAACTGAACACAAAGCAAAACGGTTTCGAAGCAGTGATTTTTATTACAATAGCAGTCATCATTATAATGGAGGTTGCTTGACGCAGTCACTATTGTAATAAATGCCACTAGGCCAGGGGGTGGACAAATCCAGGCCTCAAGGGCCGGTGTCCTGCAGGTTTTCCAGTTAGAAAACATGCAGGACACCAGCCCTCGAGGCCTGGGTTTGCCCACCCCTGCGCTAGGCTGTTGTAGTAATCACTACATCAGTGGTCATATTACAAAAGCGGTTGCAACACTTTTTCATTAAGAAAAACAAGTGTTGCAACTGCCATTGTAATAAGAGCACTATTGTAACAATTATTACAATAGCAGTTGGAACAGAGCATGCCACGGATGTGAAGTATGAGCCAGCCATGGTTTCTTTGTGTTGGTTGCAGCGTGGTGGCTCTCCTTTGGGCAGCTCCAGCATGGTGGGTCATGTCTCTGATCACTCACTCTCTGGACACTCTTTTACTTTTTCTTCCACTGAGGTGAGCCTCTCCTTTCCTCCCTTTTTCCTCCTCCTTTGCACATAGAAACCACTTTTTCTCCAGTGCTTTTCTTCTGTTTAAACACTTTTCCTGATGTTTCTTGGCTTTATTTTAACCATCTCCATTCTCCTGTCAGACTTTAGAAGGTGACCCAGTTCCCACCAATAACAACCACCAGTGGCAAAGTCGACCTATGTGTGAGTGGGACAACCAGCAGGTGTGTCTGTGGTTGATGGCCATGAACATGGACCAGTACACGGCAGGGTTTTCTGCCAGAGGTGTGGATGGGACACAGCTTCTTAACTTGGACAGTGACAAACTCAAGGTGAACTGTCTGTTTTAGACTTTGGATGCATTTTTCAAGTCACTGTCATCTTTGTGTCATGTTTGGATGGAGATTCTATTCAAAATCTTTTTAGAGAAAAGTATTTTAGTTACAATACCAGTTTTACTTATACATGTCAGTAATTCTATTTGCACAAAGAACCCTGTGACCTGGTGCATTACTAAAATAGTGTTTATAATAATAATGGACTTCAAAGCAGTTACGTTACTGGGCTTTTTATTATGGTTGCACAAGTTGGTGAAAGTCATCTGCAAATCAATCACCAAAAGGAACAAAATTTTAACAAAATAAACCCTAAAACAAAGTAAATGACAAACATTAGCAAGCAAAATGGAAAAAAAGGTCAAAATCAACGTAATATCTCTGAACAGTTTGATTTCCCCGAAATCTCTTAACATGGGCTTTTTAGAAATTGCTTTTTGCAGTTATGTGATAAGTAGAAATGGCAATGTACAGATTTTTCATGTACAGTAAGACAGTCACATGGCATCTCCTTTTCAGTGCCTGTTTCTGTTTATTTCATCATTCAGATAATTTTTGCATTATTCCATTTGCTGTGTGATATGCACTGATGAACACAAAATGGGGTCGTCTTGTGTGTTATTGCCTCATCTGTTGAAATGGGTCTTGATGTTGGGAGGATACAGTAATGCAAAATCACGGGGGAGGGGGGGTCAATAGCTTACAGTATAAATAGCCAGTTGTTGGTAGACAAATCATACCTATGTCTGATCGTAGTAAAGTAGACAATAAAATACAACAGGAATTTCATTGAAATCAGTCGTCCTTCTAGAAGTATGAATTATATTGATCTCTGAGACATATGAAAGTCAGGTGTGTAGGGACTGTCTACAAAGTACAACACCAGAAAAGAGATGCCAAAAATAATAAATAACTTCACAGTGAAGCAGTTTAAGACATTAAAATCTCAACATATACTTATTCCCTCCTCATAGTGATACTACAACCATTAGTTTAGGGGAAAACAAGAAAAAAGAGCAGACATAACAAAAGATGTTGTACTTTGTAGATGGTCCTCACATACTTTATAGTCCTGACATAGAGCTTAATATTGCTCTTATCACTTGAAGAGCGGCTGATTTTGAATGAATCTACGGTTGTAACTTGTCTACCGTACTACAATCAGACACAGGTATGATTTGTCTGTTAACAACTTATGAGCTATTGATCTTGGAAGGTAGAAGCAGCAATACACTCCTGATCAAAATTTTTAAGACCAGTTGAAAAATTGCAAGAATGTACATTTTGCACTGTTGGATCTTAAGAAGGTTCTAAGTAGTGCTTC
>JAQQAE010008742.1:0-12952 GCA_029823295.1 Pseudamia nigra | reverse complement strand
ACCATTTGGCCTGTGTAAACAAATCACACACACTTGAATCCTCATGAAAAAATGCTACAGTATTTTGTTGCCATCCGTCGGTCTCAGGGCGATGGTGTGGTGCCTTGAATCGCTCTGTGACAGAGTAACTGCCGTCTCCTGTGTTGTTTCTGCCACTAGAACAGCGACACTGGAGTGACCTCTCCAGGGCGCAGGCCTGGGCGAAGGTCATGGGGATCCTGGGTTGCCCAGTCATCAGAATCCCAATATAGTTGGTGTCAGCACAGCTGCCGGAAGGTGTCGCAGTGTTTGACCGGCTGCCAGTCCTGCTTTTCCATCGGGGTTTTCTCACCTTGCGTTTCCCAAACCAATGGAAAGCCACAAGGCAGAGGCGCTCGCATCTGAACAAGGGGCCCAAAATGGGTCCTGACAGATTGAAATTCAATCCCCCTGTGTGAAAGTAGGGTGACTTACTCATTCAGCTATACCAAAAACATTTCACATAATCAAAATTACATGGATATAGATGAAAAATAACTTACGGTTTCTAAATGAAACTAATGCTTTGAAATGCTCGGCAGTAGAGAGAGAGAGAGAAAAAAACAAAACAAATACCAAGCTTTCATAGGGGGTCAATAATTTTGACTTCAACTGTAGGTTAAAAATTTACAAAGCAAAAGACATGCATAGGCACAATAAAACACAATGAAAACATGTATTAATTTTCTAAAAAGTACTTTAAGCACATAAATAGTTCTGTATATAATGATCCACTGAACACAGGATGTTTTACAGAATGACAGAACAATTTCACTATAATGCACTGATTTGAATTAAATAAAAAAATCATTTAGTCTGATTTTGCTAAATGGCATAATTTGAATGTATTTATCTACTTAATTTATTTTTAATCATTGTCATTGTTTTTTACTGTCAGTTGCTCTTTACTGAGACTTGTACAAAATGTGTTCACAAATGTCATAGTGGGTCATATTCACTCATAGTTATTTTTCATTTGTAAATTTCTGTGTTAATAAAAATATTGAAGCATCTCAGCTTTTGACTTGTCCTGAACTTGTGTTTGTTTTTTGCTGTGTCTTTTTAAATATTGTCACAATGAAAAGGGAAATATCTGCATTAATAGTTATAACAGCCATTGGGTAAAAATTTTCCGACTGATATTTATTGATTTTTCACACAGTTTGACTTTGAAGCAACAGTGTATGTTTCTATGTGATACAGTATGTGTTAAATCATTTACAACAGATTGCAGTGACAAATAAACAGTGAAATCACTTCCAAACAAGTATTTAGCTAATGCCCATTTTCACTGATATGTACTGACTTTCAGGGAAAACAAGTAGTGTTCTTAATTATAAAACCAGAGACTGAAAAACAGCTATGAAACAAACTCGGTGATGACTTGAGACATTCCGTTGTGATGAGAATGACTTCATACAATGACAGGGGACTTTTCTGTGAACTGTAAATGGTGCTGGGTAAATCTGGCTGTATTGGCTCTGTTTGGTATGTAGTAAATCCTCGATTCTAGCGTTAAATTCCTTTTTTTATTTTGAAAAAACTGCCTGATTAACCCTGCTTTGTTATTTTCCAACCAAAGGGATTTGCGACAACAAATTTTTACAAGCGTTGTTACCAAATTGCAACAATTCACATGCCGCTAATGAGGACATTACACCTCATAAGCACGTCTCGTGTCTGAGCTCAGAGGGGTTTTTCCTGAATGGCATGCCATATGACGCCACTTCCACTCTTTGGCAGCGCATCGCCCTGCAATCAGCGACTCTTAAAAAGTTACAAAACTGAACCAGGACTCGAAACAGAAGGAGAGCAGCATCTGGCACTGTCCTGTAGATGTTCTCGACCAAAGAGTACAGAGACAAAACTGATGGAAAGATGGACAGGGGGCAAAAAGAATGTGACATTCAAAAGATAGTTAAAGGTCCATACCTGAACATTTAAATTCATATCAATATACTGTATGTATCTGTACCAGAGGGCATCGACTGGGGCTGAACACTGAGACTGATACAGAAGTAACTTAAAGTTGTAATATTGCTGTTTGCCACCGGTGCACCTTTCAGGGGAAGCCCCGACTCCCATGCAGCTACACTAGACTTCTCTCGAAAAATACTAAGTAAGTACATTTTTGTCCTGAGTCATCACGGTCTCAGATGGTGACTTACCATCTGAGACCGGTGGAGACTAACCAGTGGAGTTGGAATTTATTTAATAGAACATAATTTTTCCTGACAGATGCTTGACTGTACTTGTGGTTCATTGCTTACACTAACAACGCTGTAATTAGCTTTGTTCACCAATGTTTGATGAAATTTTACAGTCAGACAGCTATTGGTTTGCATTAGCTTCCCAATAAGCTTTACACTCCCACATTACACTCGTGTAGCGCTGCAGCCATTTGTCCAAATATGGTTACATCCTGTTTTTGGCCCCAAAATATCCAGGAAGTGGCAACCTGATTGGCCTCAAACCAGCCATACAGAAACCACTCAGTGGTGTCACAGTCAGATTTGTCCACAATATACACAGTCTAGGATCTGTACATCTGTCTGTTAAAGACTTTTGTCACAGTAAAGTGTCCTGTTTGTTAGTCTGACACATTCAATGACACACTGGATCCACCTAATTTTCACCAAAAATACTCTGATTGCTTGATCCACATGTCATATCTAAGACGACCTAGGATGATATTCCAGCACAAAGCTGCTGTAAACATACAATAATGCACTTTTCATGGTAAATTAAGAAACAAACGCAGGAATATTGACAGTTACTCAAGGGGGCGTAGCTAATATTACCTTGAATACGATCGGTCGAATCAAAATTTAACTAACCAGTATTAAATTTTATAATTCTACCGGCTGATGAATTTAACTTGACTATGACTGTCGTTAAACTCCTTGTGTGGATTTATTAGAACTGACAATACTGAACTCGTTAATATTTTACTTCACACTTCATATAAATGTCAGAACTGCCTCTTAACTAGACTGCTTTAGGATCTGGCATTTAATAAAAGCAATTGACACTTTAATAGTGATCTTGCTGGTCTCAATTTGTGCTTTAAAGAAAGCAAGCAAGGGTGTAGCTTTCATTTGGACATCGTGAGAACATTTCTGAACATTATCTGGACTGACAGTACTAAAAAAAATTATATCTTACATGACACTTTATATAATTGTCACAGCTCAATGAAGAGGGACTTTCAAAGCGGCTTTGTTTTGGATGATCAAAAAAATCCTACAGTAAGTCATGTAAATAACTTTGGTAAAAGTTAAACTTCCAAAAAGCCATAATTATAATAAATTGAGTAGTAAAACTTCAGTGTGAACTCTCTGCGTACACACACAGTAACAGCAAAAGTTGCAAAGTTTTCCAATGCAAAAGACATTGGAAAAATAGTTAAATAATATTCTATGAGATGTGATTTGGTGCGAGAAAACAGCCTTTTATTTGAAGTAGCAGTCCCACCCATCACACCCTCCCTCTGGGTCTTTCTCTACCCCTGCCGTACACTCACCTTTTTTTGGAAGACGATATGGGGGACCCAGATGTTACACTGCATTGGCCAATGGTGAGCAGAGAGGGGCTGGATTGGTTTGTGCTCCCAATGCCCCTTCTTTTAAAAAGCTTGTGCTCCTGTTTCCAACTCACATGAAAGACAGCAGAGGCGAGACTTTGAGCAGCAGCAGCAGCATCAACCCTCACTCACACCTGATGAACACAAACAGCCGCTTGTAACTGGGTCTGCAAGCTGACGAATCAACGTAGTTTTTCCTTTATTCTGTGTCAATGGTGTAGAGAATCAGAGGAGATAAGGTTGAATTAATTAGAGGTGTGGCGCAATGCTGGAATTAAATAAGGTGGCCCTCATCCTGTGTTCCCTGGCTTCACTGGCCCTGGCACAAGGTAAGTAAACGCTGATCCTTTAACTTCAAAAACACACTGTTGCAATGCATTATGTAAATGAGCAAAATGAAATAAAGTTTCAGTTCACACATTTTACAACAATCTGCCACATTTTGTAATCAGTGCAGTAGGTGACGTATTCATCATTTTTACATTAGGCTGGTTAGGACAACTAGTGCTTGTGTTTAGGTAGATTATTACAGAATGCACGCGTTGGTACATAATGGAGTAACACTTTGTTCCATTTTAACACTGTATTACAGTGTGAAAATGTTCTGATGCACCTTATGTAAATTTAAGTTCATGTGCCAGTAAAAAGTCGAGAGACACCTACTCTCTCAGTGTTTTCTTTATCTTTTTATTATTGTCAACGTTGTACATGAATACTGGAGACATTTTCTCTTTCCTTGCCACACTATGAATTTGCACAGTTGTTGTAGTGGCACTAATAGTCTGTACTCATCTGTCCTTTGCATAAGACAACTCATTGTCATTTTTGGTTTCTTTTTGACCCCTCTCAGCCATACGGATGGTTTTAAACGGATGGTTTTACTTGTCTTTTCTCTTTGCTTAACTTGCCATAGTACTGATTGAACAGTGGTTGTCATAGCACCAGTGGTGGGCAGAGTACACATGAACAGTACTCAAGTACTGTTGCTTTATAATGACTCAAGTAGAAGTAGACAAACTCATAAACAAGTATTTGAATAGGAGTAAAAGAATATGCCATAAATAGATAACTCAAGTAGTTCCTTTATGATATTAAATTTATTCCTGCCTTATATTGTCTCTAACAGGTTATTTATCTACAGGTCAAAACATTTAGGTCACATTAATTGTCATTAATCTTGTGTCAGGTCCAGAACCAGACAGACGTAAAAATACATGCTAGTCACTGCTCAGGATTTGCAAAATTGAAAGATGTATTGCTTACTTTGTTCGGTTTTGACGATCTCATCAATTATTTTTGCTGATTTTTTTTCTTTATTTAGTTGACTTTGTTTTCATTTAGTTGGTTATCTTGTTCATTCTTGTTTATTTACTTGATTGTTTTGACACATTTTGCTCATTTTGTTGTTTATCTTGTTGTATTTGTTCAATTTTGTTCATTCTTGCTAATTTACTCCATCATTTTGCTCATTTTTGCTCATCTTGTTGCACGTTCATTTGATTTCAGGTTCATTTTTGCTGGTTATTTGCTTCATTTTCGTTAACTTACATGATGATTTTGTTGATTTTGCTCTCATTTTGTCTCACCTTGTATATTGTTTTCTTCATGTTTCTGCGACTCTTTGACATGTGGCCAAATGTAACTGAGTAGAAGTACAGGTTTGTTCATCACCAATGTAACTGAGTAAGACGAAAAAGTATTCTTCAAAATTTCTACTCTCAGAAGTACATTTTCTCCTCAAAACTACTCAAGAACATGTAATGGAGTAAATGCACCCACCCTTGAGTAGCACTAACAGGTCCATTGACTCTGTACTCACCTGCATGATTCCATACGTGTTTGGATGTTTTCGGTATCAATGTACAATGCTGAAAATAATAAAAATATGCAGTAATTTGGATCTGTAGTGTGTTCTTCATCTATCTGTCATTTTTCATAGTCAGTAGACAGAACAGTGTCCGACTGATCACGTGTGCATTACACCAAGTTTTCAAAGGTGACGACATTTCCCTGATGATAACGGAGCAGAATGGTGGAAAACTCTGGGGAAATGTCTGCTGAGCTCATACGATAAGGATAGGATGGCTGAAGTGCATGTTTGTGTTATTTTATAGACCACCTTGTTGGCTTTTAATCGCTCATGTTAAGTCACCAGCGTGTGTCACTGCTCTAATCAACGGCGTGTGTCGACAGAGGTGGAAGTTGAACGCTCTTATGTCATATGAGGAGAGACGTCTGTGCTCCGTCAGGGTGTGCGTCGCTTAAACTGAGAAAATGTCTGTTCTGTGCTGTTGTTGACAGGACTCTCTGCTGGTGCACGCTTTAATTCCATCATGATGAAGTGCAGTGAAGAAACCACATGTTTTTCTTTCTTTCTCTAATGGCAGTTTTGAACATGGCTGGTTTCTTCTTTTTGGTTCATGTTGTTGCTAAGTTTTGGTCATTTCCTTCATTATTTTGTTCATTTTTTTCATTCTGTTCCCTTTGGTTTATTTCCTCGATTGTTTCGCTCAACCCTTGTTTATTTTTTACATGATCTCGTTAGTTTTTATTTGTTTTGCAGGTATTTTTGTAATTTCGCATTTTGTGGTTATTTTACTGATATTGATTCATTGTAATTTGGAGCATATAATAAAAAGTTACTTCTTTGTTCTTATATATCCCCAATACGTCTTTTACACTTAGAGAGTAAAATTCATAAAAAACATCATATATGCATTGATTTATATTTTTTTTTCATTTTCTAATCAATTTTTGCTCAAATTTTTGCTCATTTTGTTGCTTAGTTTGTTCATTTATACTTATTTTGTTGCTTATTTAGTGAATTTTTTCTCAATTTGTGGTTTATTTGACTCATTTTGTTGCTTAGTTTGCTGAATTTTGCTTATTTTGTTGCTTATTTAGTGCATTTCTTCTCACTGTGTTGCTTAACTTACTCAGTTTTGTATATTTTATTGCTTATTTTACCCCTTTTTGCTCAATTTTTCTCTTTTTTGTTACTTTGTTCATTTTTACTTATGTTGTCCCTCAATTTGTGGCTTATTTTGCTCATTTTGTTGCTTCGTTTGTTGCCGTTGGCTTATTTTGTTCATTATTCAGTGCATTTTTCTCTACGTGTTGCTTATTTTTTCAGTTTTGCTCATTTTATTGCTTAGTTTGTTAATTTCTCCTCATTTTGTTGTTTATTTTTTGCATTTCTCTCATTTTGTTGCTTATTTTGCTCACTTTTACTCATTTATCTTATTTTTCTAAATGTTTTCCTTAAAACTACTTAAAGCTTATGCGGAAAAGACACAAATTGATGTGTGAATAACTCACCAGAACACGGAAAATAAAGGGTCTGACTCCAAATTTGCAAGACAATCCAGACTGGGTCGACTGAAACGGTTCTCCCTCATTGCTGACATTAATCCTACACCCTCGCACACGCCTACAACACTTTTACAATGACAAAGCGGTTACTTTAAATCACTTCTTTAAGACTGAAGTGTCAGACATATCAAGACACTTCTTTTATACCCTCTAGTTTCACTTCTATCTTCAATTTAAAATCCCCCATAGCAGCAATTACTCCAAAGCTGTCCGCTGAGCAGCTGCTGCCTATTAACTGGACTGTTGTAGGGGATCTGGCAGTTCACAAAAGCAAAAGACTCTTTAATAGTGACCATATCTTGCTGGACTCAATTTGTGTAGTTTTCGCTCGGGCATCGAGGGGGGCGTTTTTGATCATTTCTTAGGCATTTCTGGATAGTTTGAACATTGAACAAGAAGAGAGTGAAGAAACAGGAGCAAAATAAGTAATAACTTGAAAGTTAATTATGAAACAACCAACAAAATTTTAAAAAAATAATATATCACACAGTAAAAAAATGAAATTGACAGTGGCTTTGACCTTTTGGAATCATCATAAGCAATAACTGAGGAGTATATGACATTTTAAACCTGACTACATGGCTAATTAATGTGCAAATTAAGTGGTGGTTGCCATAGTAATCCTTCCCCCTACCCTGACTACCCATGCACTAAATCTGGTTAGTTTGGGTCCAGGGACTTTGGAGATACAGAGACCTTTGAAGGGCACAGATTTTGTTTTTTTCTTTTTTTTTACAAACAGCATAGTTAATAACCCAGAAGCCTATGACATTTTCAACATCACTACATAGATACATATAGGTAAAAGTGCAAAAACATCAGATCCTAATAATCTTCAAAGTCAAAGACAAGGTCATTTGACGGGTGAGACGTCTTTCCTATCACTGTATAAAAATTTGGTGCTTCTAGTTATAGTAGTTTTTTGTCATTACTTAATTAGGGCCTGTGTCCACAGACAGCATTTTTAGCACCTGCAGCACCTGCAGCCATGTCCTCCTTACCTACTGCCCAGTGCTTCACTACTATTCATACGGAAGGTCATTTTGAAATACTGCTATTTTTTAGCTTACAAAATAGTGGTTTAACGTTTTTTAGGTGAGAAGATGGTTGATTAAAATTCAAATCTGTGGTCAAGATGAAACCTATGTGGAAATTTGATCACATGATTGTGCACAGTCAGTGTCTGCTAAATGGAAGTGAACACATGCTGCAGAGGGGTGGGTCAACACACATAGAATAGCCTGGAAAAGTACTTTGTGAATTTAATGACATCCTGACACACAAGGCACACTGTTTACAGGGATACTCACATGGTGAACACAGACTGATCACAGGAATGATTCGGAGCTGCTGCTGTGGCTGCGTCACAGCGACATGTCACACAGTAACATTAACAAACTGTAACAGATGTTGTGGACAATTAGTTCCTAGACACGATCATGGAAATCCCTCAGTGTTAGATCATAAACTGAACCGTCAGTCAGTTTTCAGGTGCAGAGAAGTTTACATGGTTTACTTCCCCCATCCTGCCCCTTCTCAATTTTGACTGGTTGCCAAGTGAGCAGTGATTGACAAGCACAGCCCTGTTGTAGAGACTGAGCATTAAAACATCTTCAGCACTTCAGTACTAAAAATGCCGAGTTCCATAGGATTTGAATAGAAATGTGAAAAACACTGCGTTTGAGTCCAGGGACTTTGGTGATATAGACCATCGACTGTCTATGTTAGTAGACAAAGTGACCGTGATGCCATTCATTGAAATTCTGAAGGGCTGGACTGAGGCCAAATGGATTGTCACTTCCTGGATGACATTTTGGAGTCAAAAACAGAATGAAACTATATGTGAATTAATGGTAGCGGAACTACAGAAGTGTAGTATGTCAGGGGTCTCATAGGTAAGACAATGCTAACTAAGTTCACCAAGCATTACAAAGAAATTCACAACTACAGCTGAGTGTATCTCAGGTAAAACTCTGCTCTGTTGAATAAAAAGAAAATACAAAGGTCTGACTCCACTGGTAAGTCGAGTTACATGTCAATCAAACCCCAGCACAGCAGTGATTTGTCAGATTATTTGCTGTAATATCTTAATAACGGAGCAAAAAGTTAAAGATGGACCACCAGATCACTTATTAGAGGGTCCAAATAAAACATTTGAGATCATGATGACACAGCACAAAAATTTATTCACTTAGTATTCTTCGAGAGAAATCCAATGTAATTCTATGGGCGTCAGGGCTTGTTGGAGCCTTGGAGGGTGTCCCAGTGGCCAAAGGCGGTATTACAACCTTAAGTTACTTTCGCATCAGCCTCACTGAATAGTCCGGGTCATTGCCCACTGATATACAGTAGTGCCAAATTTTCAGATAGACACACCTATGTAATGTGCAAATGGAGCTCTTAACTATCCTCTGCCCCCCAACTTTGTTCAGGCAGGGGATAATGAGGAAAAAACCCCAATATTGAAGAAAAAGGGAACAAAATGCTCTACAAAATAAAAAGAAATTGCAAAAAACCCAACAAAATGAATGATAATGTTCTTATTTGTGCAAATCGTGACTTTTTTTGTGGTGGCGACTAAGTTCTACTGCGAATAATGACGGGCACAAATCTTACCTGCTCCTTTTTGAAACCTGCACAAACAAGTTATGGTAGAGTTTTAAGGTCTGCATTCAAGTGAATGCAGACCTTAAAACAGACAGTAAAATGTAATGCTCTGTTTGCAGGACGTGGCACAGGAAGGTGGTTCTGGTGCATTTGTCCTTATTTCACCCTTTCCACACGATGCCAGCGGTGCTTAATAAATAAACCCAGTCACTGTGGAAACATGCAATAACCAGAAAAATCGAGAAAACTGACCCATTTTCCCAATTGCTGAATTTGGGCTCAGTTGAACCAGAAAACGGAATAAAATGAGGGGCGTAGAGTTAAATGATTTTACCTTTCTTTTTCCCCTGCTGAACTGTCCAGAATGTCCCTCTGTACTTTTAGATGGTTGCCTTGGTTTGCTGTGTGCTGGTGAAATTTAAATGCATCAATTTGACCATTTTTCTATGTTTAAGTGAACAAAATAATTAAGAAAATGAACAAAATAGCCAAGAAAAAAACTGGAATGGGGGTGTAATGTAAAAAAATGTAAAAAATATTCAACAAAATGAACAGGAATTGGTTTTTTTTAATGAAATAATTAACAAAATAAGCACTAAAACCACATAATGAACAAAACTAAACCCGATAATGATAAAAAACAAAATAATAATAATAAAAAATGGACACAAACCAACAAAAGAAATCCAAAAATTAAACAAAATGATGAAAAAATCTAACAGAATATGAAAAATATTAAATAAAAGATCACAGACTTCCTGGCTTCAGAGAGAGTGGATGCATTTCTCTCCTCTCCTCCCTTCACCGATCCCAGCTCGCTGTGTCCTGTCTGTGTCTCGCTCCTTTCTCGCTGCATCTCGATCCAAATGGAAAAATTATGGAATTGGTCAGCTGGGCTTTAAATGCAATTGACACCACTTTTTCAAACAGAAAATGGGGCCGGGGGGAGCCCAGGTGTCCCAAGGGCACTTCGGTGGCGGGAAACGTGAGGGACGCATGGGACAATTGGAAGCTCATGTGTTTTTGTGATCGTTCGATTGAAGATGTTGAGGACGTCTACCTGTTTGGATTCATGATCACAGGATTTCTGCTGATTGGCTTTGGAGGTTTCCTGGCGTATCGAAAACTAAAGAAGTTGGTGAGAGCTTATCAAAATGCGGACCCGGCGAACAAATCGATCAGTTGGGGAGGGCACTGATGGCGCAGAATGGGGAACTGAATCGGAAGGTGGGCAACATCTCGGAGTGGCTGGGTGCTCTCCAGGGATTGATTTTAAAGCCTGGAAGTGGAAATTGTGACGCACAGAATCACATGAGCGGTGAAAATTCTATGCCTTAAAGTGAACTGTGTTATAAGGCCTTGACTCGGTGTCCGTGGGTGCAACATTCCTCCAGGAAAAAGATGAGCAAGAAGGGAGTCTGGCTTCTCTAACCCAAACACTCTGATATGCGGGCAAACTGAACTCTCTCAGGACATGTGTCACCATGTGACTAGCATGGAAATGATCTATGTTAGGATATCATGCACCTTAACATCTGGATGATGCTTGAGGGAGGATTTTTGTGTACATATCAGAACTGACACATCACACTGCATCCATGACTGACATACACGTCTCTGATCTGCATGTTAATGTGGATAACTGTCTGCTAATTGTGCAATTAGAGGGTTTTTTTTCTATGGGATCATAATCTTGCTCACTTATGAGCTCTATTTTGATAACTATGCTTTTTTTCTCTCTGCCTAATGTGTCACCCCCACCCCGCCCCCTCTTTTCTCCCCCTAACTGCAAGTGGTGGCACGCTCGTAAATGGCGCAGCGGCCCACTCCCCCTCGGTGGGAGGAAACTAATTTCGTTGTTGATGGAAACGTTGACAATGACAATAAAGTACATCTGATCTGATCTGATCATGGTCTCAAACATTGTATTTGGACCCTTTAATAAGTGATCTGGTGGTCCACCTTTAACTTTTTGCCCAGTTATTAAGATACTTTGGCAAATGATCTGACAAATCACCACTGTCCTCAGCTTTGACTGACATATCACTATGGTAACTCGACTCACCAGTCTGACTTTTGCATCTTCTATTTATTTAATGGAGCACAGTTACACCTGATATATGCTCGACTGTATTATTGGGTAAGTGCTTACACTAAAAACACTGTAATCTGACTTTGTTTGGCAATGTTTGGTGAAGTAAACTAGATGTTAGCATTAGCTTACCCACAAGAGCCCTGACATATAGAACTCTGCTCTGGTAGCTCTCCCTCTATTCATCCAAATATGGTTACATCCCGCTTTTGGCTCCAAAATGTCGTCCAGGAAGTGACAACCCAATTGGCCTCAAAACAGTCCTTCAGAAACTAATGGGTGTTGTCATGGTCACTTTGTCTACTAATATATACAGTCTATGATATTTATACATGTGGCTTGTTTGCTTTGTTCCAATTCAGTAGCTAAAGTGATACAATTGTTACAATTGACCATTGGGTCGTTTGTGTTCACAGAGTGTCTGCGCAGACAAACTGTTCTCTAACTGGTTAGTAATCTTCTCCAGAAGCATTAAGTGTCTAATCTTTCTCTTGTCGTGGGAAAAAGAGAAACTCTTTTTTCCCCTTGTCCATGCTGTCACTTCATGGATCCTCAGCAGTGAGTGTGGCTAGTTTGTCTTTTTGCTTTTCTCTGATGAATGTTCTAGTGTTCACTAAACAAATAATATATACACTACAGTGGGAATGTAGAAAAAATGGGTGATGGGTGAGAGATGGAGGCGAAGGTCCTCTTGTTTACAGAGACAGGGTGTTGAAGGCACGTTGGCCTTGTACGTCTGAGGGAGTCTTGCATGTGTCAGTCACAAGATAAGTGTAGCCTTGACTGTCTAAGGGACAGTGCATGTGAAAAGGCCTTTGCTGGTTGCTGAGACAGAAAGCTTACACAGTAATTAATGGATATACTATATGGCATATATGACTCAACAAGATCTTTAACACACCGGTTTTGGAACAGCTGCTCCAAACGAGTGTGAGTACACCCTTAATGTGATAAATTGGACTTCAGGACACATCCTGCTCATCAAATGACATTTGATTTACATCCATTTCTAGCTAAAGTATGTCATCAGGTTACACTCCTGGAAAAAATAAATTAGATGAGCTATTTTTTAAGGAAAGAGATGCTCACATTACTCTAGGTTCACCTGTCAGGTGTCCAAACTATTGTGTCTGTATAATATTGGTTGTATTTTTCCATATTTTACATTGTATTTGTTTTTTTTTTTTTGTATTTGTGCTTTTGTGGGGGTGTGGGGGGGGTTGTTTGTTTGTTTTTTTTTTTTTTTTTAAAATTTTGAGATCATGGAAAATGTTCCCTAT
>JAQQAE010008741.1:0-15023 GCA_029823295.1 Pseudamia nigra | reverse complement strand
CACCCGGTGTTGGGATTGAACCCAGGACCTTCTAGCTGTGAGGCACGAGTGCTACCCACTGCACCACCGTGTCGCCGACACAAAAACATATTAACAAAATAAAAAAAAACAAGCAGGACGCGGGACAAAATGATCAACAAAATGAATAAAAAAAAAAAAAAACAAAAACCAGCAATAAACTGAACACAAGTGTCAAAATAAACTGAATAAAAAGAGCTGAAATAAGCAACATAACGAACAACAATCGACAAAAACGTTTCTCGAGGAGATACATCAGCCTTATGAGATAAAAGTTTGTGAACCTCTGTGTGAAGTTCAGGGAACGCTGAAGCCGACGTGTACATGTTCGAACCAGTAACACTGAAGAGGACAGATAAGCAGCAGCACAAAGGCATGAGCGGAGCAGCCTGATACACATTCCTCTGCGTGGCACCTTTCAATTACATCCTATGAGGGCATCACTTAGCGCCGCATGACATCACTTTACCAAGAAGTGGCTCGGCCTATAACAAAGCGGCGATAAAACTGGATTAATCAAACCACCTCAGCTTGGAGATGACTGAACGCTTTAGCAGGGTGTCTACAGATATCCTTCATGAGTTCTCTTTGACTCAGTTTGTTCACCTTTATTCATTTTGTTGATGATTTTGTCTTGTGTCTTGCTTGATTTGCTTCATTTTACTAATTTGTTCTTCTGTTGCTTATTTTATCCACTGTTGTTCATTTATTGCTTATTTTGTGGCATACTGTGTTCAGTTTGTTGCTTTGTCATTATTTTCAGTTTCTTACATTTTTGTTATTTTAATCGTTTTAAGATTATTGCTTATTTTATTTATTTTTGTTGCATATTTTGTTCAATGTTGTTGCTTATTTTGGTAATTTTGTTGCATATTTCATTCAACCAGTTGATTAATTTGTCATTTTGGTCATCATTTATGTTTTTAATTAATTATGCTGATCTTGTTAAGCTCGTTTTCTTCATTTTTGTCAATTTTGCTGCATATTTTGTAAATTCATTTTATTAATTTCATTTTTAATAATTCTGTGTGATTATTTCAGTTTGCACCTACTTACTGATTTACTTTGTTTGTTGTTCTTCATTTTGGGACAGTGGTGAGAAGAGAGGAGAGGCTAAAGAAGTGAGCCTGAAACTGGAGGGTTACTGGTTTGAATCCCAGTTCACTTCAATCTATTCTGCACGATAATGTGTGAAAGTATCAACATCTGTTCCCATCCTTTGTTGAAAAACAGAATTTTTAAACATTTCAAGAAGTTTCTGCTGCTGACATTTAATGAAAATCTTTTAATTTTAATGAAAATTAACTAATCTTCAGCCCTAAAATTGCCCCTGGCTGAACTTTTTTGGAATGCGTTGCAAACCAGAAATTGAGGATTGGGACAAAACAGAACAAAACGTGAAATATACAACAAGTGAAAAGTTTGCCCTGTGCAGATGAAGGGTGGGTCAAGTCAGTAACCCTATTCGTGCTACAACAACTACTGTAGATTATGGCGAGACACAGTTTAGTAAAGAGAAAAGACAGTCCATGATTACTTTAAGAAATTAAGGTCAGTCAATCTGAACACTCTCACAAACTCTCAATGTGTCTCCAAATGCAGTCACTGAAATCATCGAAAGCATCTCTCATTAGGTGAGTCCCAGGAAACAAGGACAGAGAGCTACCTCTGCTGCAGAAGAGGGGTTTATTACAATTACCAGTCTCAGAAACCATCAATTTAAAAAACCCAAGTGTTTGATGGTTCTGAACACTGCACTTGCATTCCAACAATTACAGCGTTTTCCTTTGGTTTTCAGTGGGCTTAGGTGCTGTTACGTTTTAGCATGTCCTCCCAAGTTTGACTTGTAGACCCAGGAGGTATTTTCACACAAAATACAAGATTTGTGACCAATTTTATTATCAAATACATGTACAATTATTTGGAAATGACACCGAAATATCAAAATAGATGTGGCACTAATCACGTTACAGTAGTTTGACTTGAGCTCAGGTCTGACAACCTGTCACTGTAAGTAAAGTCCTGAATTCAGATCTTTCTGTTCAGATAAAGGTTGACTGGATGTGCATCTGTACGTGACCAAACAAAAAGTTAAAGATTAGATGCTAATGTGATTTGCACTGTTCATACTGTTACTACACAACACAACTGAGTCACATATGAGCGACAACACTTCAGATAGCATTGGATGGGTTTGCCGACTGTAATAGGGGACACACTCAGTTCTTCATATTTAAGGAATGCAATAATGGACTGCCTTTTCTCTTAATACTTTTCTGTTTACTACATAATTCCATATGTATTCTTTCACAGTTGGACGTATTCAGTATTAATGGAAAATGTTGAACAGAATAAAAATAAAGAAAAAACACTGGAGAAAGTGTCCAAATGTTTGACTGATACTGGATGTTGTGTTCCTACTGTCCACATCAAATTAAATTATAATAGCACCTGCATTATTATTTTATTACCTTTCTTTTGGGAATTGGGTATTTCTATTTTTGACTTAAAGCACCAACCTCCTGCAAAATCAAAGAACCTTGATTGAATTCAGAACAAGTCCTGAATTCACCCACAGACGCGTGTCAGATAATGCTGCATCACTGTCACATAAATAGACTTCGAGGAAAAACAAGCACTTTGATTGCCGTTAAAAGACAGACCGCTCGCGATCTGCGGCCTCCTCACTTAAGATGCTTTGTTCTATTATTGTGCACTTTGAAGACGAGCAGTGTTTCGGCGGAGTAGCTGTGCGCCTGCATCCTGGCTGCTTTAATAAAGGCCACTCCTGCCCTGACATTGCACAGAACAGAGCAGTGCCAGCAGTGAGTGGTGCTGTACTTAGCGAGTCTGTCTACATACACCAAGCTCAGGAAGGGTACTTCCAGATGTGACAGCCAGGGACTGAAAATGCTTTCCAATGCCCTTCCTCACTACGGAGACATGAACAGAAACATGTACCAGTAGTACTACATACAAGTGAGCGAGGCTGTGATGTGATGAGGATCTTTACTGCAATATACATTTTTCTATTATCTTATATTTTAGTTTGACTTTTAGCTCAATCACTTGTAGGAGTTTAAATGGTGCTGACTAAGAAGTGGCACTAATTTCATTTATTTTGATTTAATGGACATTTAGAGGACATTAAGTTAAAATGAACTAAGCAGTAATTCTGTGTCTCATCTTGTCACTTCTTGATGCCTTTGTTGTCTTCACCTTGTTGCGCCCTTTACAAGTTTTTACAGTTTTGCACCTTATACTTCATTTCTGTCTTGTATCAATTTAACCTTTTTGCAGCTTTTACATTTTTGGGTTTTTTGTGCATATTTTACACAAATTTACATCTTTTTGCATTATTTGACTTTCAGATCATTTTTGTCTATTTTCATGTTTCAGGGTCATTTTGTTATTTCTTATTTTTTGTCATTTCTGTCTTGTGTTATTTTCAACTTTTTGCAGCTTTTCCATCTTTTTTAGATCATTTGTCCTTGTGCATGTTTTATGTAATTTTAATCTTTTTTTAAATCATTTACAACATTTGGAATTTGCTGCATACTTTGCATAATTTTCATCATTTCGCATTCTGTAGGTCATTTTTATCTAATGGTTTCATCTTCCTGAAAGTTTTACATTGTTCCCTTTTGTTTTCTTGCAACATTTTAATATTTTTGCAGCTTTTACCTTTTGCCATACCTCTATGTCAATTGGTATCTTTCTATGTCATTTGAGGCATCTTTACAATCAAGGTAATTTTTGTCTTGTTGCACATGGTAAGTAATTTTCATCCTTTGTCATTTCTGTCAGTTTTTGTCAGTTTTACATTGATTACATTCTTAATATATTCTTGCAGATGTTACATTTTTGTGTTTTTGCATAATTTGTCATATTGTTTTGCTTCATCCTTCTACAAGGTCCTGATCTTTCTGTATCTTTGACTTTTTTTGAGGGGGGGGGGTCCTGTTTTGTTTTAATCTTGCTGGGTCAAGCTTAATTTCTTGGATGTTTTGCATCATGTCCGTCTCCTCATCTTCTACAAACGATTTCAAACAAACAAATAACCATCTGTTTTGTTCATCATTCAATTAAAAAAAAAATCAACCATTAATATTAACCACTAAAATTTGACACTCACCAGAATAATTATGAACATTATCTGATACATAAATGTTTATTATGATCCCATTTGGAGCTGATCACCCAGTTCTACTTGTGCACCTTTTAATTATGTACTTGTAACCATCTTCACACGAGTAAAACAAAAGCCAAGTCTATGCAGACATGTCAAACATTTAACAAAGTGTACACGAAAGGGGTGTAACCAAGCCTACATTTGCACGATCAGCCTCAGTGCTCAATTCACATCTATTCGAATTTTGACCTCAATTGTACAAGTCTGCAGATTGTTTCCTTCAGTAAATGTAGTAATTCACACTGTGAAAATACTCAACTACTAATACAAACTGTGCATTCAAACCAATACTTTTAAATTACTGCTACAGTAATGCATTTTGTTGCAGTGCCCATTCAATACTGAGGTCATCTAAATGATGTCATAGAATTTGTGTCACTTTACAGTAGAGGTCAGCCGATAATCGGCGCCAATATTTGACATACACCGGTATTGGTGTTTTGTTTTTTTTTTATTCTGACAGGCCGATACCAAGAAATCAATTAAAAACTGAGTTATGTCGCCTCAGCTGCCCCTCTCCCTCTCTCCTGCCGCTTCTGTCTCCAACATTGTTCTGCCCATGGCGCCATCTGATTGGTTAAAACAAACCAAAGTACGGGTAAGCAGTGTGTGTGTCACACGCACACACACACACAAAAGGCAGCGAGGTGGTGTTTTCTCGTGTGGACAAGCTCTGGAGTGCGCAAACATGTGCCGAAGGTAAACGCAGAAAACTCTCCCAAAATTATAATAAACATCCCAGTGCTCTACGTCTACTAACGTTACAGTGTGCATCAGAACAGAGTGGAGTAAACATTAGCTGCTGCTAACGTACCTCCCGACATGTCTGAATTACTTGAAAGAAGGTGCTGATAATAATCAACAGTCAAACAGTACATGATAGTAAAAGCATGTGTGTGTGGTTGAGAGAGAGCATGTAAACTCAATTCAGTCTTGTTTTCTTGTAGGGAAACACACTAAGGTGGAGGGTGATTATTTTCTACCATAACTTTAGTTGTCCGGTCTGGCTGTAAACGCTCAGCAAACTATGTATTAGCAATGGGTTGAAAGTATGTAATGTGGAGAATAGTGTGTGTTTGTGTGAAAGTCACATGACAAACTCTACAGCTCACAGCTACTACAATAACTTGTGAGTCTAGGATCCATGCACTTCTGGAGCTATTTATTTTCTATTTGTTTGGTTCAATAAACATCCATCCCAAGTTAAGCGTATTATTCAACATTTTTACACCAATTTTTTGCACTTTTACTTCAAATGAATATCGGCTCCAAATATTGGTTATTGGCCTCCTTAACTACTAATAATCGATATCGGCCCTGAAAACCCATATCGGTCGATCACAACTTTATAGTGCAGAGTTGTGATGAATCCCATTCTGTACCAACGCAAAAGTCACATGATATCCAGTGTTTTCCCTTGGTTTTCAGGTGACTTAGATGCTGCCTGGGTTCTAGTATTTAAGTTTGAGTTATGGAGTCTGGAATGTCTTCAATAAAAAAAACTTTTTTAGCCAATTTTTTTGCTTAACTACATGTGCAATTATTTGGAAATGACATCAAAACAGCTTAAAAATAAAACTGCTCTGCAACAAACAGCATGCATTAGATTTGGGACTACCGGTAGTCATGTTACATTAGTTTGATGGTCTTTACATTGAGTCTACATAAATTCGGCTCAGGTCCGAAATAAACCTGTGAATTCTGATCTTTCTGTTCAGCTTGAGGTTGATCAGATGTGTATCTACAGTATATGTGGACCATATATGAACGGAAAAGATCTGCTGTTCACACTGTCATTAAAACAGCACACCTGAGTCACATGAGTGACTGACACTTGATTTGGGCCACTTTTGTCTGCAGTATGAACACAGCCAGAGAAAACAAAGCTTCACAAAAGATGCATGGAAATGTATTTGACTGCCATTATAGAAAATTTAATTCGCTTCTGAAAAAAGCACTACATAAACAAAGTGCTGATACTACGGATTGAGAGCTCAGAGAGCTACTGGGCAAGACAACCAAAGGGAAAAGACAACGAGGCAGAAAGGAGATAAGGACCAGTTAATGCTATGCTGTTTCTTTATGGCTCAAAGAGCAGAGATACTGAGATACTGTAGCTGTGCCCTGTTCTTCATGGCTCATAGAACAGATACATCTTCTGGACTGCTCTTAAGCGGAAACAGAGGTGATGGGAAGTCTGATGATGGGAAGTCTGATCATGAGTGGGTCGGCTGCAGCTTGTGTAGCTTTTTTTTCATAAAGCACAGACCTTGCATGTTTTTCTAAGTCACACTTTCATGTATGAGAGGATCAAGATGAACATAAACCACATCTGCATTGGACTGCAGCTTCAAACTTTGATGTTTCCCTTGTTGTAATCATATAATGACACAAAGGGAGATCAATTATTCACATATTCCCCGGTGGATTAAGAGTGCGCAGTCTGCTTGCTGAGTGTGTTGGAACAGTAGACATTATCAGACAGAAGATGTAAGTAAGCATGAGAAAACCTCTAGGTATTGTAATGTGAGCCTGTGGTGGCGGCTATAGTGAGTTAATGGGGTGGAATTGCTGCACAGCCACCCTGAGGCAAGAATCACCGTTTACCAAAGCAAGTGACACAGAGAGGGCCCTGATTTCACTGGTAACCTCTAGTCTTGACCCTAAAGCACAGCACTGATTACTTTACCGCATCTTCAAAAACGCTCTGCCTTCATGTGGGACTATCGGTCACATGCCGCACATACAGCTGTGCAGAGGAGATAAATCCAGCGACTTGTAAACTACCTCCTGTCGGCACACACAGACAATAGACGAATCAACACACACACATTGAGAAAAGGATGATGTATATAAATCGCTAATGTTGGTTGCGATGGCCATTTCCGCTAACGCGTCGTTGTCAAACTAGCATGAATTCAGCTAGCACCGCTAATCAGCAGCAAACATTTATCAAACTAAAAAACCCGACTCCTCCACCGTCTCCTCTCCACACCCTTCTATAAATAATTGAGTTCTCTTGTTACCTGAATGCTGCGTGAATATATTGATCGCCGGGTCGGGTACGTTGACCGCAGCAGTCCTGCCTGGGGGTGTCCCGGTGATACTGCCGGGTTCTCTGGGTCTCCTCCCGGCGCCGCTCCCCCGGTTCCCTTTCCCTTGGTGTGGTTGGGACGCGTGGGGCTGTGGTGGCTGGAGTCCGGTCGATGTGCCCTCACCGACGCGGCCTACCTGCTGTCCCATCCCGGTTGTTTGGCGTGAGGACGATAGGGACGAAGCGAGCAAACCCCCCGTGCACCTCTGGTTCACATTCCCCCGAAGTAGAGCGGCCTGGTCCGAACAGTCTTTCTCAATCCCCTCCCCACACTCTTCTTAGCAGAGCTAACGTTAGCCCTATTAGCTCGCTTCACTTAGCCTGTAGCTAACGTTAGCAGCTATCAGTGAAACCCACCCACCCTGCCTTAAACAATAAAACCGCAAAGCCGGCGTGTGACAGTGATTGTCTCGGTTCATGCAATCTCGACGCTGTCCCAGTGGTAACGGACGGTTCCAGACGAGCGATATTCGGTCTAATGTGGAGCTTTCAGGATCGTTTTGCCGTTGTCCGGCCACTGCGCGCCCCCTCTGACGCCGCCATCTTTACCGCAGAACAGAAGATGTGTTGCACAAGGCAGGGGGTTCGCCGCGATCCCCTGTCACCCTCATCCTCCGCCTCCACACCACCGAATCCACCGGGTCCCGACAACTGCCCCGCACCGGGTCCCAGTGGGCGGGGGGAGCATGTGGGTTGTACCATGATAGTGTTAAAATGATGAAAAATGTAAAACCTCAAGATCCGCATGTTTTGTCATTATTTTTCTATTAATGTTGGATAACAGAAGATGTGCTAGGATTAATTAAGAATGTCTAATCAATGAAGCAGATATTCAAACATGTCATTCCTAATACTGTACATTAAATAGGAGTAAAATCAGACAAAAAGTAGTGATACTACAGTATTTTGCTCAATAGAAAAGTACCACGGTCAGCAGTGGGTGATGGAGCACTACGTTATGCTCCTTTATGGCTTACTGAATGAAATGATAACATAGGATCTAGGTGTTTTAAACAATCAACTTGATTATTAGATGAGGTTACAAACAAAGCATGTACTCAAACTGATCTGTGCAAGACAACTTTCACAGGACAGTTTCAACACATCATTTAACACTTGTTACATACAAATCACCCAAAATTAAGTCGAGCAAAACTATTTATTTTTCAATAGTTCATATCCTCCGTTGTTTCTTCATGGAATGTATTAGAAATTTCCTCAAAAATATACAGATTCATTGCATTTTCAGCAGAAACAATCTATTAAAGATCAAAACAATAGGCACAATAACCACAAATAAGACAGCAAGTTAATGAAACTGTCCACTCGAAATCCAAATATAAATATTTGCACTAAGTAAACGGCTTTTCAGCAGCTTGGTCTTTGTCACTACCATAAATATTATTCTTATTAACAAAATTTTAAATTAACCATATATTAAAACTTAAGCCAAATAAAGATTTCTGAAATGCAGAATACATGTCACTCATGTAGATATAAACAACTCAAATATTTGTACTGGTAGGCGGAAATATTTAAAACGCTGTGGATACTTATGGATCTCAGTATTAATTCTGCAAAAACTGAGGGAAAAAAAACAAAACATGCGAACACAGTGCCATCTTGTGGCCGTACAGTTTTTAGCACTTAGATTTTAATTGCTGGTTTTTAATTTGTATAGCATGTGCATCTTATTTACATGCATAATTACAATCTCCCTGCATTGAAATCTGTCATAACAGGTAACAATAACTCTGTGATGAATGCCTCTTATTTCCTCAGTAACACAAATGTGGAAATACATCATTTCAAGTCGACAGCAACCAGACTTGTATCAGTTGAAGTTCCTCATTCTGTGCACAATATATAATGACAGTCTGAATAAGTGTGTAACTATACAATAAAAATGTGTTCAGTTTGACAAAGCTAACAATACCCTTTTGTGCTAATCAAGTTATCAATGCTCAAACAGCTGCAGTGGTTTACCTGCACTGACTTCACCAGCCATCAAGAAAATAAAGCAATATTTCGACTCACAGAAACACAAGATGGGAGTACAGACCAAAGGAACAAATCAGTACATTCAGCAGTCACAGAATATATTAACTCCATATACCATTGCCTTCATCTGTTTTAACATTTATTTTTTATAAAGTTTAGACTTATTGCTCTGTAAAATCTTAAAAAAGATCTGGAATACTATAAAATGATATCAGCTTCAGTTCTGAGCATTAGAAAAGGCAGTACTGTTCTTTGTAAGTTATACTACAGAGCTCAAAGATGAACAGAACAGCTTCTATTTTCCAAAATCTGTCTCACTGGCAGTGGTTATAACACTGAAAGTCTTTCGCATATAATTGTCATGCATACTTGATGATATTTTATTTAACACAAACTGCTGAGCTTCATTGCATGTAAGTAAGCCTGATGTTTGGTTTAGCAGCCATATCATCATTACCAACTATCATCTTGGCACAAGTGAAGGTTCTATAGTTGAATCATGGCAATGGGATAACATCTGAAAAATAGCTTTAGAAAAGCGTTCACATGTTCTTTCAGGTGTACTTGGAATGTACATTTCTATTGGGTTTGTTTTGTGACATAAAACAGAAAAGTAAGGCATCGCTGTGGCTTTGCTATTATGACAAAAGACATTTTGGCATGTCATTATTGGACCTCCTCCACATATATACATTCATACATATGCAAACATGATCTTAGTGCAATAAAAGAAAACAACACAGATGAGACATTGTGACAGAGACACAAAGGCTGGGTGAATTTACGCCGTCCAGAGATGGTCATCAGCAGACGCCAAAATGTACTGGAGGTCTTTCACTCTGGTGCGGAGCTTCTGTCACAGCTCCAGGAGCGAGGCTTCAGTAGCTCCAAGAAGGACGGCTGAAAAAGTTAAAAAAAAAAACAAACAGCATTAATTCCCCTAGGCCCAGCCAAGACCAACATTCATAGTCTAGCACAGGTGTGGCAAATGAATTTGGTATGGACATCAGTGAAGAGCAGGACATAATTTGTCCTTGCATGTGTTGCAAGGAAAACATCTTCATATCTTGAATCAATCATAAACCTCTCACTAAAACAACCTGGCACAAAACTCCTTTCCTCTGGACCTGCTTGCTTCTTTCCTCAAGGAAACAGTTTATGAGAATTTGGACTCCATCTCTTCAGTTCAGTTCGACGCTTCCACGTTTCTTCAATGACTGGAAATCTGATGTCTGTTTACAGTAAAGTCATTACTGGTCTCACCGTCACTGCTTGATTGTTTGATATTTGTTTTAATCAGTGTTACAAGTCTGCTATGTAGTGTTTGCTTCATCTTGGATCAGTTTATCCATTGATTTTGTTATTTGTATTTTCATGTAGACCATGTGTTGTGCTGAGACATGCGTTATAAAAAAAAAATCTAACAAAATTTAAAAAAGATAATTGAGTAGAAAACCCTGTAAAAACTATGAATGTCTAAATTTCAGGTTAGTAGAGAAAAAACTAAAGTCCAGTAGGGCTGGGAGAAAAAATGTTAATCATCATGACACTCTGAAGTAGTGAGAATTATCCTACATTTCTCATTATACATTTTTCCTTTTGTCTTAAGGGTTTATTCTGATGACATCTCAAAGGTAAATCTCTTACAAAATGTATCAAAATGTTTCTTACTGTTTTCATCTTTTATTCCACTTCTCTCTTCTTGATCTTTTGTATAATTTCATTTTTATGTAATGTTCTTCTTGTTGGTATGCTGTTGCACACATTATACATGTCTTGCTGTATTTTTTACCATGTGATTATCTCATGTCTGTCAGTTTTTTTCATCTTGTCACATGATGTGTACATTGCTTTCATCTCATTAAGTTCTCCAGTGTTCACTCTTAAAATCATGGTTAAAACTGACCGATAATTACATGACAACTGAAATGTTTATTCTTTCCATTAATAACATTCTTGGCCACATCCTCCAGATCGAACCTTCAGTTACCATGTTTCTAAACGGGCTGCATTTCAGAGTTGTGGGGGCATAAAGCAGTGGTACAGTACCTCCTTCAGGGGGCAGTATTGTTGGGCGTACCACTCCTGAGAGTACAGACAGATGATGACTCCCTGACCCAGGAAGAGGGACGTCCACATGATTATGTTCCAGATCGGACCTTTTCTTTGGTCATGCAGAATGAAGTTGAACATTAC
Source organism: Pseudamia nigra (assembly GCA_029823295.1). Taxonomy (NCBI): domain Eukaryota; kingdom Metazoa; phylum Chordata; class Actinopteri; order Kurtiformes; family Apogonidae; genus Pseudamia; species Pseudamia nigra. Next base: position 3,522 of record JAQQAE010008741.1, on the reverse strand, counting down.
TTGGAGAGGACACAAAGAAGAGGGGCATGAGAAAATTATGGTGTACTAGTGACAGACAGCACAACTAATAAGCTAAAATATAGTAATAGTATCCAAAAGGATAACACAAATATTAGATTATAGTGAGTTTCAAACCACAAACACATCATACCTATCATTAGTCTTAATTTAACAATCCTCTGGTTTTCAAGGTGCAAGTCAGGGTTAATGTGAAGGAACTGAAATCACAGGGAGATGTGACAAGTGTAAAGGCTGTTGGGGTCTTTTCTCTTACTTCCAAAGCACATGAAGAGGCAGAAAAGCACAGGATAGAGGAAGCCGAAGCAGACTGCAAGAATGTATTCATGGACCACAGCAGACACGGTGAACACAAACAGCATGGCCGCTGTTCTAAAACGATTCTGAGACATCTGGAAGAATAACAGTGAAGACAAAAAACAAGTAAAATCACCAGTGCTACTACTGCTGTCTGCTACTACTACCACAAAAATGCATGAAAAATGTTCTTAATGCTCAAATACGAAGTATAATTCAGACACTCATTAACAAACTAAGTTAATTTCAACAAATAAGTGTTTTTCAAGACAAACTCACCCACAGAAAGTCCCGGTACACGTAGTAGTACAGCCAATCATGGACGACAACGTTCCAAGTGCGGTAGTAATTGGCGTAAGACGTTGAATTCCACCAATCCTGTTTTAAAAAATAAACTAAGTAAAGTGAAAATAAAACCAGGGTGTCTACACATAGCGGTCAAAAGTTTTAGAATACCCCAAATTTCTTCCGTTTTTTGCTGAAATTCAGGCACTTCAAGTTCAATGAATAGCTTGAAATAGTACAAATGGTAAGTGTTGAACTGTAAGAGGTTGTAAAAAAAAAAAAAAGTAAAGGTTACCTAAAACTGAATTAAATTAAAAATCCCTCTGTCTGTATAAAAGCAGTGCTAGAACACCCTGTGGTACTATACACTTGGAAGCATTACTTGAACAGTACTGTACTGCAGAACACATTGTTATGCTATATATTGCTATGCTATTGTTATGCTAAAAATGGTGACGAAAAGGAACAAAAACAATGGAAAAAAGAAAGATGGACAATGATAAGAATGTACAGCTTTACTACAGAAATTGTGAAGAAAGTCAAGGTGTCAGTGAGTTCAGTTTCCTTCACCATCAAAAGGCACTCATAAACTGGTGGAAACTGACAGGAAAAGGTCTAGCAGACCCAAAGAGCAAGATAGTGGGTTTGGATCTCCCAGACCTCTTCCTGGAGGTCCATCCAACTGCTGCACTAATCCCCATGTTAGATGAGAGCAGAGTTGTCTGTTCTACTCCAGTGACTAACTTGTTTAACTTGCGCCGTCTCACACAGTTTACACTGAACCTACACACAAATTATATCAGTGCGTTCAGCCAAACTTCCCATCACTCTTGGAAAAAAGATGTTGATGAGCTGAGCAACAGTTTGCGAGACAGATGACTGTTTGAGGAGTACCCTCAAGGTAAAACTATGTCAGTAAACCTGTCTGTGTTAAGCTGATCTTTCGCTCCCTCTCAAATATTTTGGGAATTAGGAGGCACTATAATTTAGGACATAATCTACCACGGTAGCAGATACTCAAAATTTCCATAAAATTTTCTAGTTCAATTTAGAATTCCACTGGGTCATGGAGGGGACTAATGCATTTTAGTTTGTTGTCAGCAAAACGGCTTGTTTTTTTTTTTCCTGGTGTCCATCTTGTAATGTGGATTTCTCAGGACTGGCAGTATTGAAGGTCATATTTTCACAGTTTTATTGTATACTATAGGTTTTATATAAACCTCAAAACCCAATAAAGATGCATTTTCACAGCATGGGACCTTTATTTTTTTAAATAACCTGTAGATGTCATGTAAAGCGCAGCAGCTACTGTAACTTTAACATAAATAACATTAGGGAATACAGCACCTTGTAAAACATCCTGTCAGCAAAGCGAAGCATTTCCGCAAACGCGTTCAGCCAGCAATGGAGAAAGGCGAAGAAGCCCAAGAAGAGGATCAACACTCCTGCAAATTATAAATAACAAAACAAACTCCTACAGCTTGTCTGTATCAGTGACCTCCCTGCAGTGATGAATGAAAGATGAGGAAGTGAGTGTGACTCTCACCTGGCAGGATAGAGTTAAAGACACAGAGGACCATGGCCCTCAGGTCAAACAGCTGCAGACTGATACTGCGGAACTGAGGGATGCACAGCCGCACAAATACATAATAGGCATAGAAGAGACACCCGAGTACCTGTTGTAGACGAAAGTGGAGAAACGTCAGAAAAAAAAAGATTGATGACTGAATGACTGGTTGCACCTGGATTCTAAAACGTCATGTGGTACCTGGAGTAATTTTGTGGCCACATAACTCCATCTTATCACCGGATTCCTGCATTAAATAAAAAAATACACTTCAGTCAGCTCAGTTTTAGTTTTGCTGACGAATGTTTCTACTGCTGTCAAAATGCCAATAAGTACATTTCAGGATTAGCTTTCAACATCAGACATAAAAAAAATCCCACCAGCCACATACTAGTAGGTGATGTTTACCTTGGATACTTGTCTCGGTAGATGAGTGTTGGTGCGAAGAGGAAGTAGAGGTAGTGAGAAACCTGAGGGACCACAGGGCCAGGTCCTGGAAAACAAAGAGAAACATTAACTATCAGAAATAAAAGAAAAGACTTTGTTCATCCGTGAGAATGGCATATGAGCATAATTAAAGCAGGAAAAGCAGGGTTCACATAACGGAATTGTAAAAATGTGAAGTCACTGTTATTTGTTACATTGTATTTTTTAGTTATTTCTTAACAAAAATGCACTTTATTTTGTTTTAAATATCTGCAAGCTGAGTGTGTGTGAGAGAGAGAGACAGAAAAAAAAAAATAAAAAGACATTTGGGGACAAAAATACAACCCAAATTCCAAAAAAGTTGGGGTGCTGTGTAAAATGTAAATAAAACCAGAATGTAATGATTTGTGCATCTCAAACCTGTATTTTATTCCCAATGAAACATAAACAACCTATCGATATTGAAAATGAGACATTTAATTTCATGGAAAATATTAGCTCATTTTAAATTTGATGGCAGCAAACACATGTCAAAGAAATTGGAACAGGGTGATGCTTACCATCGTGTAGCATCCGCTCTTCTTTTAACAACTGTCTGTAAACGTGTGGGACGTGAGGAGACCAGTAGCAGGAGTTTTGAAAGAGGAATCTTGTCCTGTTCTTGTCTGATGCAGGATTCTAGCTGCTCAACAGTCCTGGGCCTTCGTTGTCAGATTTTTTGTTTCATGATGTGGCAAATGTTCTCTATTGGTGAAAGGTATGAACTGCAGGCAGGTCAGTTTAGCACCCAGACTCTTGTCCTGTGAACCATGATGTTGTGATGAATGCTGTATGTGGTTTAACCATCGACTCTATATACAGTATCTCACAAAAGTGAGTACACCCCCCACATTTCTGCAGATATTTAATTATATCTTTTCATGGGACAA
>JAQQAE010008740.1:0-15024 GCA_029823295.1 Pseudamia nigra | reverse complement strand
AGCAGGTGATTTCACAGATTAGCTCCTCCCTTCAGTTTGAAGGCGTTCTGATCAGTGAAATCACCTGCTTCAGTGACTGGTTGGAGAGAAAACCTGCAGGGTCTCATCATCCCTCCACGGCATGAGTTTGACATCCCTGGCCTAGAGGAAAACCAAAGAGGAGATTTGTGGATGTGGTGAAGGAGGACATGAAGTTCGTTTGTGTGAGAAGAAGAAGATGCGGAGGATAGTGTGAGGCGGAGGCAGATGATTCGCTGTGGAGACAGACTCCTGCAGGGAACAGCCAATAGGAAAGACTGCAAGATAAAGTCTTTTGATTTTTTGTTCTTTTTGTGTCCATTTTGATTTACCCTGATTTGCTCATTTTGTTCATTTGTTTTAATTTGCTCCTTTTGATTAGTCATTTCCAATGAATTGTTTAATTTTATTTTTTCTTCATCAGTTTGTTCCCTTTCGTTGCTCATTTTGTTTTCTTTATTTTGAGGCTTCTTTTGTTCATTTTTTGCTCTTTTCGTTAACTTATTTTTCATACTCATCTATTAAACCCCTAAGATCCATTAAAGAGAAAATGTGAGGAGTGAAGAAATTACCCTGCAGCTTTAGTTTCAGTCACTTTACATATTGTGCTGGTAATTCAGTTTAACCAGTGTTACACACACACACACTCTCCATTTTAATGAACCTTAAACATTGAGAGCTCCTTGTATTCACAGCATTTAACAGTGAAAATTAATGTAAACAAAAATGGATTAAAACAAAAAATGACCTGACACTGTTCTGATCAGTGGAGATGTTTCTGTTCCTTTTTCTTAATTACTGGTTTGGTCTAATTTTCTCAGGTATTTTGTTCATTTTTTTTCTTTAATTTTAGTCATTTTTTTTGGATAACTGTTAATTTTCAGTTTTATTTGGCTAATTTAGTTGCATATTGTTTCTGTTTGTGTAACTTATTTTGTTCATTTTTGCTGTTTTTTTTCCTTTTTTTTGCTCATCCTTCATTTTGTACATCATTTTTCTCAATTTGGTTAAATTTAGCTTATTTTGCCGATCATTTATTCTCGTGTCAATTTTTCTTGAGGATTATGTATGTTAAATATTTAGTGACATTTTATTCATTTCTGTTCATTGTGAGTTATTTTGTTCATTGTTGCTGTTTTTCTTGTTCATTTTGTTTGCTTATTTTGCTGTTTTGTGTTTTTCTTGGGCATTTTATTCATTTTTCATCATTTAATTTCCAGTTTAATTGGGTTAATTTAGTTACATATTTTGTTCATATTTGGTGTTTTTTGGTTTTTTTTGTCTCAGTTTGGTTAAAGGTATGCTTATTTATTCTCTTGCTTACTTCAGTTTTTTTCTTCCATTCTGTTCATTTTGTGGACAATTTAGCTCCTTTGAAGTCAATTTGGTACATTTTGTTGCTTATTTTGCCCATCATTTGTTCATTTTCTTGACCATTGTATACAAAAACAGCAGAACCACCTTCAGCTCCACACTTGTAAAACTAAAACCGATTAAAACCCTGAGAGACACATACGAGAAGTGAAGCTGCAATTTCGCTGATTTTACAGCTAATGTATTAATTCAACCTAATCTTAAAACCTTGAGAGGTCTTTGTAGACACACCTTTTTACGCACAATCACCACAAATGAAAACAAATTATAGGTTCAAAAACAAATAAGCTGGAGCTCCTTTAATCAGGAGAGACATAAAAAGAAAATTGAAAAGGTCTCACATACCTTAAAGTATTAAATAATCCAAAGTGAAAGCGTGTTCTTGGCAGTGTTTCAGCACTGGAGGAGCAGCTTACTTTGCTCTCAGGTGAAACTCGGGAGCAGTAACCTGTGGCCCCACCCTCTGTCCATAGTGCATCTGATGGCCACTCCCAGAGATGTCAACATCACAGTCCCACAGATTACACCTTCGACTGGAAAACCAGGGTGTGGGTTTAGTTTTGATTTGACTTTTTATGCATCAGGCACATTATTTTCTATGTTCTGGTGAAGCTTTAGGGCATGAATTTGTGCTTTTCCCACGTGCTTAAAAAGGGAAACAAGAAAATCAGGAAAATAAACAGCATAATGAAATAAAATGAGACGAGTATGAACCACTATGAGCAAATGGTATGCAAACATGATAAAAGGTTATATGTTCATTTTTTTACTCTAAATAAATGTGTGATATCATTTTTCTTTGTATGTATTTTGCTTAGTTCTGCCGCTAAATGAACAAAATAATCAAGGAAATGAACAAAAATGAGTGAAATAAGGAACAAAATTTAGCTTATTTTGTTTAGTTCTGTCTCCAAATGAACAAAATAAGGAAGAAAATGAACAAAAATGAACTAATTAATGAAAAACATGAGCAGTAAAGGTGACTCAAACTTCATTATAAACAAATATCTCCACTCTTTTTTACCGGTACTCTAAATGAATACAAATGACAAGGTTTTTGTATTTTAGTCTTTAAATTTAGATTATTTTGTTTACTTCTGTCTGATGAACAATGAGCAAATAAGGAACAAAATGAGCAACAATGGGACCCAAACTTCATTATAAATTGCAAAATCTACAATTTTTTAAACTGTAAATAAATCCACTTATGGCAACATTTGATGTATTTTAGTCTTTAAAATGAACTTATTTTGTTTCGCCCATCAACAAAATCAATTAGAATTAACCAAATAACCAGGAAAAATGAGCAAAATACGCAACAAAATGGGCCCAAGAATCCAGGTATGATAGTATTGTTTATGTATTTTACTCTTTAAGATGAACTTTTTTGGTTGATTTTGAATTATAGCTGTGGAAAAACAAAATAATCAAAGCAAAGCAAGAAAATGGAAAAAAAATGTTGTGAACAAAACACAAAAACAGGAAAATACAGAAATTAAGGGTCCAATGACCAAGATAAGCAACAAAATGAATCATAACGAGCAAAATAAATTAAATGAAAAAAAGAAGACAATGAACCAAGCAATGACCAAAACATCAACATTTTTAAAACTGCGGTTTACTGTAGAGATCCAGATGCTCAATATATGAAGAAACAAAAATGGATGTTTTTAACACAGAGTTGAACAAATTTCCCTAAAATGAGTAGAGTATATGTGTTAAATCTAAACATTTGAGTATATACTGTATCAGCGTGTTGCGCCTCCTCCTGCACTGTGTGTTCAACAATCACACCTGTTTGTGATGACAGAGATTACCGATTACTTGCAGTGCAGCTATGTTGCAGCACCACATGTGACGTGAACCGTGAAGGGATGAACAAATATTATGTTTCTGTACCTGAAGTGTTCGTGCACTACCTCAATATTGACTTTTACTCCTACGCCTACATTTAAACACAAATACCCATGCGTTAAAGGCTCATTACTTTAATTTGAATGTAATGGGGGTGAATTGTTAGTTATTTTTATTACCTTCTCCTTTGTTTATTTGAATTTTGATTTTTCTTGATGAACTTGATTTTCTGTGTTTTGTGGTGAAGTGGTAACGCATGAGTTTGGGCCTTTTCTGGTGAAGGCTATGAAGGAAGCAAAAAAAAAAAAAAAAAAAAAACATGGACAAAATGATTGTTTTGTGGATTTATTTTGTTTGTTGACTACTTTGTTCATTATTATTCATTTTGCTTTTTATTTTATACATTTTTTGTTCAAGTGGATTAATTTTAATTGTTATTTTGTCAGTCTGGTTCATTTTTAATTTTTGATTATTTTCTTAATTTATATTAGTCTGTTTTCAAGCATTATCATTGTTACTTTGTTCAGTTTGTTTATTTTCATAATTTTAAAGAAATTGTCTATTTTTGTTGATTTTGTTTGTTATTTTGTCCATTTTTGATTGCTTTGGTAATATTTGTTAATTTTATAAATTACTTTTTTTGTCCATTTCTGCTCATTTTTGATTATTTTCTTAATTTATATTTGTCTGTTCTTATTCATTTTCTTGATTACTTTGTTCATTTTTTATAATGGAATATATTTTTTTATGAATAACTACTGAACTAATAATGACATGTATGTGATTCCAAATGCCAACGGTAGGTTTTCACAATCAAAGAATCCAATAATGAGGGTCAAATAATTATGGGGGAAATGATCATAGGTTCAAATCATAATGATCAACAAAATGAACAAAAATTAAGAAAATTAACAAAATGATCAAGACACTGAGGGAAATGATAACCACACCTAATTAAAAATAACCACCACATAATAGTAAATAAAAGTCAAATTAAAAACAAACAAAATGAGTAACAAGTAAACAAGAAAATGAAGAGAAATCAATTCAATCATAGAAAGAAATAAAAAGGAACAAAGTAACATGCAGAATTAACAAAAATGTATAAACATGAAGAAAAATAAACCAAGTTATCAAGAAAATGGAAAAATGTAGGAAAAAATAATCAAGAAAAAGAACAAGTTAATAAAGTAATCAAAAATTTACAAAAATGGACAAAATAACAAAATCAATATAAATGGCGAAGAAATGAATAAAATAATCATGAAAATAAACAAAATGAACAACGTGATCCAAGAAAATGAAAGAAAAACAGATAAATACAAATTAAGAAAATCATTAGAAATTAACAAAATATAATAAAAAATAAATAAAACAGACAAAGTCAAGATAAAAATGAATGCACTTAAATAAAAAAATTGTAAATCAATAAACAAAATGAGTGAAAATGATAAAGTAGTCACAAAACTTTTCTTCTGGATCTACCTCCATAAATGTTGAAAACACATTTCTGAACACAATGAAACAAATAAACAAAATGAATGAAAGTAGTAAAAAACCTTTAACACATGGATAAAACAATCAAGTAAATGAACAAAAATGGACAAAATAACAAACAAAATTAAGAAAAATGAATAAAACAATAAACACAAATAAACAACGTAAACAAGAAAATACACAAAAATAAACAAAACAAACAAAATCAACACAAAAGACCAATAAATTAATAGAATTGAAACAAATAAAAATGAACACAGTAATGATAAAAAAAGGAAAGGAGACAAATAGAAATAACAAAAATAATAAAAAATTTGCTAAAATGAACCAAAAATGACACACAAAATTAATTAAATGAGAATAATTAAATGAAACACACAAAATTTAATGAAAAGACAATGGGTAAAATAATAAACAAAATGAACAAAAATGAACCATGTAACAAAAAAAATGCACAAAATCGGCACAAACATGAAGTAATGAAAAAAAAACTGACAAAATGTTCCACAACGTGAACAAAATGATGAAACAAATGAAGGAAATAACCAAGAAAATTAACAATATTAAGCAATTCAACTTATTTCTTCCTACTTTGGGAGGTGCAGCAGCAGCAGTTTCCTTAAGTGTCACCCAGCGCCTACACCCCCCCCCACACACACACACCCTGTTAACGTCACACCTTCCAGACACACCCATAAAAACACTCTCATTGTTTCCCACACAATGAGGCGTATGTTGATTTGTAACTGGCTGCCAAGTGGGTGTCAGAGCTGCGGACTGCACAGCTCGCTGTAAATAACTCTTTATTAGATGATGAAGTGTATCGCTGGAACCACACTGAATTATATCTGAACATGCCGACAATACAACACCTTCTCTCATCAACTAGGGATGATTCACTCTAATGGCAACATTTGATTTAGTTTGCCTCAGTATCAAGTAACCTGTGCATAACACTCTATCCATCTACAGTGCAGTGAAAAAGTACATGGCCCCGTCCTGATTCCTTTTTTCTATGTCATACTTCAATGTTTCAGGTCAAATGAATGTTAATATAAGATAACCAGAGTACATAAAGATACAATGTAACTTTTAAATCATGATTTCATTTATTAAAGACAAACTTACCTGTCTTCCTTTTGTTAATTCATTAATTAACTGTGATTAGCCACATTTTTTTGGAAAGCTGAGTTCAGTTTCACTAGCTACATCCGGATCTGATTACTGACAGACCTGTTGGATTAAAAAAAATCACTTAAACAGAACTGGTCTGACAAGACTAAAAGATGTCAGAAAGCAGCAGGCCATATATCATCTAAGGGAATTCAAGAACAGATCAGAAGCAGAGTAATGTGTCGGTCTGGAAAGTGAGACAGCTTGGAATACAGGCGAACATTTCCAGTAGTGGCTGGCTGACCAAAATGACCCCAAGACTTATAAACGACTCATCCAGCAGGTCACAAAAGAACCCAGAACAACGCGTGAAGAACTGCAGACCTGTTTTGACCTGTGACCTCATTTAAGGTCAATGTTCATGATTCAACAATCAGAAGGAACCTGGACAACAATGGCATCCATGGGAGAGTTCCAAGGTGAAAACCACTACCGACCAAAAAGAACATAATCATCTCACATGTGACAAAAAACCCCGTCTTGATAATCCCCAAGACTTTTGGAAAAATCTTCTGTGGACTGATGGGACAAAAGTTGAACGTTATAAAAGGTGTGCATCCTGTTATATCTAACTAACACAGTATTTTATATAAAAAACAGTCATACCAACAGTCAAACATGATGGTATGTGATGGTGTGGAGGTACTTTGCAGCTGCAGGACCTGGAGAACTGGTCTCCACCAGAAAATCTTGAAGACGAATATCTGACCTCAAGAGCACTTGGATTTGCAGCAGGAAAAATCTGAAACACACAAGTCAACCTTTGAATGTCAGCGTTTGTCAGCGTTAATTTGTCTGTTTTGTTGTTGTTTGTTCACAACGTAACTCAAAGTTCTGACCAGATATGTAGGAAATTTTCAGGATGGGTCAGAGATGGCATAAAGACCAATTGACTAAATTCTGGGTATGATTTGGATCATTGTCTAGATCCAGATCATTTTTAAAGCATTCCTCACCATTGTGAGATGAGGACAAATCCAACTTTTGTCCTTGAAACACCACAAATAACACCTAGAAAATTTAGCCAAAAACACAGGATAACATCATAATGGATTTTTATCAAACCACAAAGTATGACCCAGATATGGACAATATTCAGGGTATAGTGATCCAGGATGCTTATACTTACAGGGGTTGAGAAAAAATAGCGACTGTAAAGTAAAAAATACAACGATAGACAAACTGACTGACTGTAGAAGAAAACCACCATTATGGAAATATTATTTTCTGTGAATAACTACTGAACTAATAATGATATGTATGTGATTCCAAATGCTAATGGTAGGATTTCATGGTCAAAGAATCCAATAGCGAGATTCATTTATTTTCTCTGTTGTATTCCATTAAATCTATGATGAGAAACTGAGCTGCTATGGTGAGTGCTTTCTAGTGTTCAATATTTGTTCATTTTCTTGGTTGTTTTATTCATTTCCTTGCTTGTTTCAGACTTTTTGTACATTTTCTCAATTTTTGAAAATTTCTGAAGCTGTAAAATGCTCTTTTTCTGTTCACTTTGTTAATGTTTTCAGTTTTCATGACTTACTGCTTGTTTTAGTCAATTGTTGTCATTCACAACATTAAGTTTGGTCTTCATTCTAATATATCTCATTGTTTACATTTGAAGTATAAAATACACACAATTGTTATGATATGTGGATTCACTGACAGTAAATTTTTCTGTTGCTCATTTTTCGTTTGTCTTCTTCATGATCTTGTTTACTTTTTATGTCCTTCATAAGAAATTCACCAGAACACTGAAAATGAACACGTCCCTGACTTATTTGACAGATTAACAGTTCCAGCTTAGCAGGTCTGGAGGTTATATTATTTTTTCGTGGCAACAAAGCCTCACTCTGGCTGATGGTCCAAAAATTTAAATAAGGACATTTTCATAGAGGTTAGTTTGAGTAGAGGAATTGCACCATATTGATTGTGTGAGTGTACAGTATGCGATGTGAGCAGTGAGCATGACGGCAGCCATTAGGAAACTTAAGTGCTGGGTTAATGCTATCCTGCCAATACTGTTCATTAAGGAGATGAACAAATTAGTAACGCGCAGGATGAAACATGATCAGAAAGCAAATCGGAAAAGGCACCTCTCTCTTCTTTGTTGTACTCAGTGTGTTTGCAAGCATTTTCCTGAGCTTCACGCAGACTCTGTGAATGACTCCACATCTATAAATCTGAATATGAACGTGATCATGAGCCGTCGTGCAAATGTCAGGGTATGTGAGGCAATGCGGTTCAGCAGCAGTACCAGCAGGTGGTTAATTGCCCCACATCCTCCCCCAGGTGTGAGAGGCGTTTCTGGCAAGGAGTGCACAATCCTGAACAGACTGTTTGTCAGGACAAAGCAGGACAAGAAGACAGTACTGGGACACGGGACCATCGTGAAAGACTGCGGGACAGAGAGTGGAAGTAAGTATCATGAGCACATTTGTGACCATTGACCTGAATCTTCTGCGCGGCTTGAGTCGCCCATCCTCGTTTAGTCACCTAATGATGAATGTACAACCCCATTTCCAAAAAGCTGAGTCACTGTATAACAAAGACAGTATATCCACTGTAATAGATGAGAGAAGATTATGTGCTCGTTTTGAATTTGATGCCAGCACTTTATTTCAATAAAGCTCAGCAAGGGTCAGGTTTAACACTCTGTTGCATCACTTCTTCTTCAACACTCTAAGCATTTGGGGACCAAGGAGACCCATTGCTGTACTGCTTTTTATCTCAAAAGAGAAATGTTTTCCCATTGTTGCTTGATGAAGGTTATCAGCTACTGCAGTGAGGGGTGTTTCCTTTGTCTTATTATGGTTCATAATGAACAGCAAGTCAGAACTGCATCAGGACAATTTTGCACCACAGTCTTGTAATAGCCTTGAGCCACACTGTTGGAATATATGCAGAAACTTTGTCTTGATAAAATAAACAAGCTCGTCCCTGAAAAAAGACATAATCTACGTGGCAGCATATTTTGCTTCAAAACCTGTATATTGTTCAGCATTAATGTTGCCTCCATGAATGTGTTATACATATATGCTGTGCACCTCAAGACCATCACAGATACTGGCTTTGGAACTGAACACCAATAAGACGCTGGATGGTCCCTCTCCTCTTTAGCCTGGAGCACACACAGTCCTTGATTTCCAAAAATAATTCAAAATTTTTACTGGTCAGACCACAGGACAGTTTTCCATTTTGCCTCAGTCCATCTTAAATGAGCTCATAGCGATCTGGTTTATATAAGGCTCCTTTGCATGGTTGAGTTTCATCTGTCATTTGTAGATGCAGTGATGAACTGTGTTCACAGACTATGTTTTTTAGAAGTGTTTCTGATCGACTACAGAATCATGTCTATTTTTAATGCAGTGTCATCTGAGGCCCATAGATCATGATCATCCAGTACTGTTTTCAGCCTTGTCCCTTGTGTACAGAGATATCTACGGATTCGCTGAATCTCTGGTGATATGATGAACTGTATGATATGAAATGCACAAATACTTTGCATTGTTGTGCTGAGAAACATTATTCTTAATTTGCTGCATTATTATTGTCAGTGCAGTTTCTCACAGAGTGGGAACCCTTTATCATCTTGAGAAATACTCAGTCTCTGCTGGATGCGCTGTTAATACCCAGTCATGGCATTTTTCATTTCACGAATTTCCTTGATTACTTTTGAAATTGTATTGATGTTGTTAACTTATTTCTCATGTTTATTTTATTCATTTATTTAATTTTTAATTATTTTGTTCATTTCTGTATCCCTGATAAACTTAGGCAGGAAAGACACAAACTGATGCAGGCATGTCCCCCATGCTCAAATGAAACCCAGGACCTTGCACTTAATGCTGTCTTAATTATCCTCCTGAACTTGGTGCATGAGAGGTAGCCAAATTCCGGCTTTGTCTTAACAGCCAAGCCCTGTCATAACCTCATTTATCTTCCCAGATTTGGCAAAAGGAGCCTAATCACACCACAGGGTAGCAAACAAACCACCTTGACAGATGTCCAAATTACAAGTAAACAGCCTTGCAGGGGAGGCAAACAAATGACCAAAGCAGGGAGGGGAGAGGCTACGGAGAGGCCGGGCTTGCCAGCAGCCATACTGAAATAGCACAGCAGCGTGAGTCACCGTGTGTCAATGTCAGGGAGCCAGGTAGACACATATATTCGTCTTTTTAAGGTGGAACGCCACTGGGACAAGGATAGTGCTTCTGGCAGAGGGAGGCAGTCTTCAAGCCCTCAAACTTCTACGTGAGTGGAATTCAGCCAGGCTACACAGTATATTCATGACCCCGTGATTCTGCAATTAAATGTCCACACCGGCTGAGAAATTGATTTTTTTGTCTCTTTTGCATCAGTCGATCATTATTCATAGATGTGCTGCTGCCGATCATAAACATACTCTGCAGATTGTAGTGTTGGCTACACTGTGCCAGAGGTGTAGAACTAACGTGTGCATGAGAGACATTTGTCCCCCTCGATATTAGTACAATGTGCATTTATCCCACGGTGTCAAACTGGGATCTTGTGAGAGCAGAAAAAAACATTCAGATATTAACTGCACATGCAAATATCAAATGTACTGTCCACAAATTCAACGACCAAGAGTTTCATATACATACATCCCCGCCTCCTCCTTCTTACAAGTAAGCAAAGGTGATGGAAACTCCTGCACAGCAGGCTACTTCACGTCAACCAACACTTCAGTTATCATCCCCTGCCCAAATGAAGCTGGGAGGGGGATATAGTGGAGAACTCCATCTGGACACATGTACCTATCTGTCATGCAGACATTCAGCTCCGTATCGCTAAAGTCTCTGGACCCAAACTAACCAAACTTGGCATATGGGTAGTTGGGGTAGGGCAAACGGTTACTATGGCAACCACCACCTAATTTGTGTATTAATTAGGTCATAGCATCAATAAATAATACAAATCTATTTTGGTCTATAGTACCAAAACTATTATAGCTAGACACACCAAATTTTGAGATATGATAGATTAGACTCCAGGACACCTATACTCATCAAATTACCTTGATGTTGACTTTGAAAATTGGTTGGGTCTTTAATTATTGCACCTACATACTTACATTTCTAGCTATGCAGTGACATTGAAAACATCATATACCACTGGGTTATTGAAAATCCAGTGACATTCAAGGATAAAGCTCAGGGTTATGGTTCATTTTAAAACTGGCTTGCAGATTTGCCATTTCCTGCCTTCTTCTTCTACACTGTGGTTTGCATATGTCACAAAAGATAGGAAATCTATGTAAACAATCCTAAAGTTTGGTATCCAAGTTTAAGCTAGTGAGCTAATGGCAGAAAGTTCTTGTTTGATCATTGTTAACTTACAGTATGCTGCCTAACAACTCTAGATGTATTAATTTGACAGTCTTCTATGAAATTATGTTAATTTTAGATATGTACATATAGTATTTTAAATGTGGAGCCTAGGAATACTAGCTGTGCACTAAAGCACAGCTAAAGGGGCTCTGAAAGATTAAAGATAATAAACATTGCATTCATTTGCCATTTACAGTACATGGCTTTTTTTAAATGAGCATCTTGTATCATTCCTGCATTTGCAAAAACAACAAAACAAATGGAAAATTTATGCAGATATTTATCACTGTTTAATTGGCAGACGTCTTTCAGCCTTCACAGCTCATAGTGAGAGATGCTCACGCATATACCCTTTTTAATTTTAAAAACAATTTCTACAGACCTTGTTTTAATCAACATTCTTTATGTTTTAAATTCATCTTGAATATGTCTTAACTATAATTCATAATCATCAATTGGGTAAATTGGGTAACCATCAGAATTTGTCTGTGAAACATGAAGGCTAAAATAATAATAATAATAATAATAATAATAATAAAGCACAAATAAGAGTCCTGTTAAGCTGTATGGTGGAATAACATGCTATGGATGCTAACATCCTGTACTTAAAAAAAAAATCTAGAAAAATCTCTGACCCAGACAAGTTTATATGTTGTAATTAATGACAGCTTTGCTTATTGATGGGTTTATTTTTTGTTACATTTCTCAACTGCTTTGTTCACTGTCGGGTTTCATTTCTTCATTGTGTTGATTATTTTGTTCATTTTTTTTTCCCATTAATAGACTTCTACAGAAAAGACACAAACTGATGCAATTAAAACACAGACTTTATAATTACTCCTATACCCTTGGACATTGTTTTAATGAGTTCATAAGGACTACTGTTTTAACTGCTGCCTATCATCATCTATTGTTCTATTTTGTTCTTGTTCTGCAGCCAAATCAGTATGATTACCCCTGTTTTTGTGCAGTGTGCTGCTGCTTCTGCCCTGCATGCTTTCAATGTGCTTGATGCAGAATAAATAATAAAGGCATTCTTTTCTCGGTGTGTAACCACTGAACAAGCAATACATCTATAATAATAGCATGGTTGAATGAGACGAGGCAAAATCCAACTATTCACTGGCTTTATTACTATATTTACTGAATTGAAAGATTTGGAAAAGTAGAGAGAGAGAGAGAGAGAGAGAGAGAAGCCATCACATTCTGACACTTGGTCATAATCCCATGGTGTCACATACTGACACACACAGCACCCTGGGTGTAATGTATTCAAGTGGCAACCTTCATGGATAAGTGTCAAAACCTGCAGTACTTCCAGAGCCCACTGGGGGCTGAGTCCAAAAGTAAGTGAATCCCTTTAGAGTCCTCAATTAAAATTCGAGCAGAATAATCATGTTTACTGCCTAGTACATAAAACGGCTTTGGTCTCCATGGATTATTTCCACCTCTGTGAAACTGCATCCGTTTTCACCCAGACCTCAATATTTATGTGTAATCAAGCATATGCGCTTTGATTGACAGATGTCTTTGAAACAGAAGTTTCATCATTTTATTCAAGTCACCTCAGGTCCACTCACATTCCACTTTTGAGTCTACTTTTGATTCCGATGAGACAAAGGTGTCAATATGGTGATGGCCAGAGGCTTGTCATTTGAGCTTTCCAAACCTGTTCAGAAAACCTACAGTTGATCACACCCAGAGCTTTATATACAGTCCATGGATGTGTCATGATGAACAGGGCAAGTCTGACAGATGTCCAGACAATCTGCAGGGTAACAGTTCACCACTGTCACACTTTGGTGAGGGGGGTTGGTGTAAAATCTATCATGGAATGATTTGGGGGCATCACTTCTGTGTATCTGGTACAAGAGCTACTAGTTGGCCCACCAAAATTTCAAATGTCGGAAATTCACCCAACAGAAGTTCAGGAGCGGAGGATTTCCTGTACACTGCGCAGTAATCAATGCCTGATGAAGTAGAATCTGGTCCGAACTGTAGTACAAGTCAAAAAATGTGATGAAAATGGATATTTCCTGCACACTTTTATACACATGCAAATGTACACCGCATGATGTGGGAAACAAATCCTGGGTACCATTTATCATCTGTACGTAGAAAACGTGCTAAATTCTGACTTAAGAAATTTTGACGTATGTAATCACCATGGTCATTCATGCTCACAGTCATTTGTATTCAGAAACGCCCTCAATTAACCGCTTACAGTAACAAAAGATCCCTTTAAAAATGACGCAGAAACTCCAACTCGAATAATGACCTAGAGGTAAAAAAGAAACTTTTCTGAAACAGAGATTGAGATGCTTGTTGCTGAGGTCTAAACAAACCAAAAGCTGCTGTTTTATTCACTGAGTTCAGGAGTAACTAACAAAAGAAAACATGCAGCATGGATAAAGGTAACAAGTGCAGTTAATGCTGTAGCATCTGCATTCGATGCATTGTACTCTTCATTCTCTCTCATTTTCCTCATTCGTCAACTCTTCAAAGTACTCTTTACATCTTCCCAACACACTTCTGTCAGTCAATATATTTCCCCCTCCATCCTTAATCACCCTAACTTGCGTCATGTCCTTCCCATCTATTTCTCTGCCCTGCCAACCTGTATAAATCACCCTTTCCCTCCTTACTGTCCAACCTAGTGTAAGCCAACCCAAGGTGAAAGAACTTAAATTATGTTAAAAAGGTCCTATACACCATGAAAACCTTTAACCACCTGAGAGAGACAATATAACAACTAATAGTTCAAGGAGAGCCGGAAACATGCATTCAGTTCTCAAAAGATTTATTAAAAAAGGTTTCTCAAAAAAAAAAAAAAAAAAAGTGTAGATGGACCGAACTGAAGCTCGCTTGTCACACCATTGAGCCTCACCATTAGAAAATCAGTTGGCTCAGGGTTTTACACAAATGAGGACTGTAAA
Organism: Pseudamia nigra; assembly: GCA_029823295.1. Classification (NCBI taxonomy): domain Eukaryota; kingdom Metazoa; phylum Chordata; class Actinopteri; order Kurtiformes; family Apogonidae; genus Pseudamia; species Pseudamia nigra. The sequence goes on along the minus strand of JAQQAE010008740.1, from coordinate 821 downwards.
ACAAGTTCAGTTCAAAATGTACAAGTAAAAATCAATAAAGTGAAGAATAGCGAATTTAAAATGGTCAATACATTCACAATAAAATACACAATTTTAAGGCCAAAACCAAATAAAAGATATTCAGCTGACTAACAGATATAGGGATAATACTGTGTGTGCTCCAAGAGCAAGTCGGGGGAACCAGGACAGCGACCGCAGGCAGGGTCTCCACAGGCCTGGCTTTAACCCACAGGCCATGTTCAACTCAGGTCAGAAAGCAGAGGCACACCAAGACGGCACAGGTTTCCCCAAGGCAAAGCAGCAGTAGGCAATATTCTTAAAAAGTAAATATATGCATTAATATAACGTAAAGTAATAAAATTCATCCTCAGATTAGCAGCCTAGCTTACCAGTGGCAGCAGAAGACAAAAAGGCTGAGCTACAGGCCTGAGCCAAAACCTCACAGCAGCTTTCTACGACAGTGAGCAAGAGGAGGACAAGACAAACAACACTAAAAAAACAAAACCACAATCAAACACCCAAAATATTCATAGTTTGCTGCTTTTTGTGCTTTACCCTCCCTTCACCTCCAACTGCATGTGATCCACACACACCAAACCTCAAACAGGAACAGCTTATCCCCACCTGACCTTAAATACGCAGGGACTATTTAGGGGCGGGACTCTCCCTATTCCACCTCATATCAGCATACAAGTCATCATACGCCCTCTGTTTGGCCTTTGACACCATTACCTTCACCTCACACTGCATCTCCCTGTACTCCTGTTTACTCTCCTCAGTCCTCTCAATGTCCCACTTCTTCTTAGCTAACCTCTTCCTTT
>JAQQAE010008739.1:0-15024 GCA_029823295.1 Pseudamia nigra | reverse complement strand
AATTATCCAATGGGAGGCTCGTACCTATTTGCTTAGTTAAATCCAGGTGGTGACCTTTTTTTTTTGGCCAGGCAGTGCATCTTTGTTTCATTGGAAGTATTTTTGTGGGAAGAAGAAAAATTATAAGATGACAGATCAGCATTCAAGTTCTAACCAGGGGCTGGGTTGGATATTGTTTGGTGGGGACCATTATTGAACAAAATTTTTTAATTGCCTCAACTGAGGAATTTCACATTTTATTCATTCTTTAACTACTTTCTACAGTTAACACCTTGTGGTACATACTACAACACAATTTTCCTATTTGTTGCTTGTGGTAATAAGTACTCTTGTGAAATTATTGTGACTTCAAAATATTCATAATCTATGTGAGTTGCTGAATTTACCAGTTTTTAATGTAAGCTTCTATCATTTTGGGGCGAATAATCCGACAAAGCACTGCTGTTCTGTGGTTTAATTGATATGTCGCTATGGTAACTAGACTCACCGGTGGAGTCACACCTTTGTATGTTCTATTTATTCAACATGGACATAGTTTTACCTGAGATACTGTACACTTGACTGCAGTAGCAGGTAAATGTTTACACTAACATGACTTTGTTTGGCACTGCTTGGTGAAGTTTAACCGTGTCCGTTTCAGTTTTGTTCTTTCGTTTTTTCATGGTGCGTTCTGTTCTCGTGGTGCGTTCTGCGTCTGCCATTGGGCTATACTGCACAACACTACCCCCATAATTTTGGTCCATATTCTGTGTTCAGGTACGTTTTGCAATTCTTTGCTCACTCACTCACTCACTCACAAGTCTACATTACGGCTGTGAAGCCTAGGAAACAGCCTAGGAATGTATTTAGTTAATTTTTAATTTATTTTTGTTGATTTTTGTTTATTGTGTTCCTGTTTGGTGAACTTTGCTATTTTGAAGGATCCGTTTATGTTTTTTTCTTCTTTTTCTTCATTGTACTCCTACTACTCCTACTCATTCAGCTGTGGCCAAATGTAACTGGGTGAACGTAAATTTTATTCATCACACATGTAACTACTGTAAGTGTGAAAAGTATTCTGTGACACAACTACCCAGACGTACATATTTTGCTGACATGTTTACACTAATGGAAACATATTTGGATTGACAGAACATCAGCTTTACTTCTGTGTCCCCTTCTATGATAAATGCATTATTTGTTGTAGGTATTTGTCATAGCACGTGGAGAAGTCAAAGTTCAGTGAGGTTCACCTTTGTGTCAGGCAGTACGGTGCGAGTCATTGAAGAAAACTGCTGTGTCTGAAATCCCCATTAGCATCTGGTAACTGTAGATGCATCCCCTGCGGCACCAGTAACCACTGGATTGGACTCACAACATGCTGACGACATGTAATTTCAAGGAACACAGTCCAGGAAAAAGGCGGTGTCCTTTTCTGTGAGTGCACAGACATTCGTGAACTGACCCTAGGGCTTCTACGTCCGATACTCTGAGACATAAATGGAATTTGTGTTGATGTATCATACAACGTAATGAACGTGTCGCTGTGGTTGCACAAGAGCCCTTCACCAGGATGTTTAAGGATTTATGGAGGATTTATGTAACATGAGTCAACCACACAGACTCCAGGGATGTGAGGTTTCTGTGGACGTGTGGTTTTCAGACCTGACTAAAGTACTGTATGTGAAAACAGCATTGAGAAATAAGCCGTGGTTAGTCATAATCCCAAACTGACTGGACAAGATAACAAGCCTCTGCAGTGAGTTACTGGAAAGTGGATGATCTACACTGAAACTGTGCATCAGTTATTTAGTTGTGTCTCTTTAGGTGATGATACATTATTCTACGTGTGTCAGTGATGAGTCATTCTGGCAGCTGATAGTGATAATGATGAGTTCACTGTAAGCTGATGAATCCCCACAAAACATGTGCAGAAATGATCGGATCAGAAAAATGCACACAGCCATAGAGTAGAATTCACTTTTTCTGTTTTCATCAGTGCGTCTGGAGACCGCCATTCGTTATCATTGGCTGACTCCTTTTTTAAGTTAATATGACTCACCTGGTTGCTTGTGTCCATGATAAAATGTTGAACACAGTTTATGTATTTGGGATGGTTTTCTGTAATATTCCTGATGATCTCTCCTCAGTATCTCATTGTCACCACAGGTGCATTTCCATCACCTCAATTAAATGTGCATTTTCAAAATGCACATTTAATTTCTTGATGGAAACTTAAAGTTCGACAATTCAAATCAAAAACTTTGTCACTTAAAGGAGGTGGATGAGTCTGCTGTATCCAAAAAAGTAAATGCATATCAGTTGATGGAAACACGGAGTAACAAATGTGTAAAATGTGGAAATGATGTCAGCCTCTTCCATCGGCGGCAGCTTAGCCTTGCGTAGCTTAGCTGAACATGTCCACGTAAGCACACAGCGATGTAACAATAACAAGCTGCAGAGCACACAGCTGGAGATGAAAACTTCCAATATTTTCTATTTTCTTGGGGTTTGTCATAACCATAGCAGATGCTCTTTTTTAATGATGTCACATCAGTTCACGGGTACCCGGCTTAAAATTCAGTGCTCCCCATCTGTTTGCCAGGGTTAAACACCTATGAAGAGTCGCATAAAGAAGTTGATGGAAAAGGACACAGACGTATTTCCTTTTATCAAATTTCTGAAAATTTGCTTCAAAAATGTGATTCTTTTGGCTGGAAACCCAGCTACTTCCCCCTTCTTTTCAGTTGCAACATTTGCTGCAGTTAGCTTTGAAAACCACAGCATCAGCTTCATGTTTCCGTGCGCCTGTTTTCCCCAGTGCCTATGTTCCCCGGTGCTTTGTTCGGACTAGTCCTAAAGAAAAATTTGCAATATATTGGGGAACATTGTTACCGGGGAATGTAGACATGATCTTCACCACTACTAATGTTGACAAATGACCAGCTCAGACAAAAGAGACTCACAGCCCATGTAAACCCTCAAAGTGGAGCTTTTAAACATGCCTCCTTAAAGTTATATCAGTGTCGCTCATCCCAACAGAAGCTCAATTTCCTGAAATATGCAAGTCCAAAGTCAGAGGTATGTCCACACGTCTTACACAACAAACATGATTATCAAAGTGTATGTTGCATTTTACTGCTCCGCTTGTTCAATGTTACATAATATCCCAAGTGAATATTAGGGACTGGTGTTAATCTACAGCGATGCATAATATTCTATAGGAACCACAAATACATAAAAAGTGCATTGCTCATGAGCCTTTACCAGTGAATTCCAGAGAAGTTCATTCATTTAAGAGGTAGAATTTTTCTCAATTTATCCTTTGGTTCATACAGATGTACTGTATATGGTTTTCACTGAACTCAAAGGAATGAAAAACAATCTACGTGAAAAGCAAGTAAAGCTGTCAGACAAATGTCATGGGGTAATAAATTAATATTTGCCTATTAGTGTAGCATTGTAAGGCTGCATAAAAATGAAATATGCTTGTAAATTAAAACAAATTTTGTGTTGTCGTGCTTGAGTGCTAGTTATATTCCAGTGCTCTATTATTCAGTACTGCTCACTATTAAAACACCTGCTAAACACTGTGCACAAATGCTCCTGCAAATGTATCTTGATAGGAACAAAACCAACAAGAAATGCTAGAAACGTGAGCACGCACGGACACACTTTATGCTAATAGCTGTCTCTCCTGCATCTGTAATTACCTAAGTATGTGGTGGATAAAATGGAGAATGTTATCTGCTGTGAAATCATGTGGTCAAAGCTAAACAACACAAGAGCACCTTTGTTTCTGTGTGTTTCTGCTGTGGGAGATCCCCGGCTGTCAGACGAACGCACACATCAAACATGAGCTGCAGAAAACACTGTACAGTTATGCATTTCTGCACAAAGGTACGCTGTGTGCATGCAGCGATGTCTGAGCGCTCTTTCTCCACTCTCATCAGAATAATTACATAAGGTTTTTTTTTTTATAAACATAGCGGAATCATAATTGCGGCTCACTCTTCCTGCCACATCCTCACCTCACCTATCTGTCAGAGAGGGATGAAGAAGAAATGGCATGTACATGAAGTTTCTGTTGGCTTCTTCCAGCAGGTCTGATTGATATGAAACACACACATATGTACATATCGCAGGCTTGACTCCAACTAGATACTGTATCTGTGCCAAGGAGATGTGCATAGGCGTGCCTTTGCTCAAACCTGCTCTCCAGCTGTTACTATGAACCTTCACTATGATAAGTCTACACACATACATGAAAGACACACCTGCAGCAGGTCGACATAATCTAACTCTAATGGTTAAAACTCACGTGCAGTGTGATGCCTTTATGTATTAAAGCTGTAGGAGGTGGAATCAAAGGTACACAAATGTTTGAATATAAACATTTTATTTAGTTATTTTTCATTTTATTTAACCAAGTAAGTTAATTGAGTTGAACCAGTTGTCATTTACGATGACCTTCGCTTTGCCGCTTTCTCCTCACATTGCACATCAACAGACTTAATGCCAGACACTATGCATTTTGGTCCACTGGCTTTAGCTTTGGTTATGGCATGGATGTGCTGAGCCATTGTTATGATAAGATTATTCAATGCCACACAACATTCATTTCCATCCAGACTTGCATTACGTTTTTCAAACATTCTTATAATGATGGAGACTCAGAGCTCTGAAAAGTCTTCTTCAGCGCATCCTAAAGATTGTCAGTGGATTCAACCTGTTGCTCTGATGCACCTCCATGAAATAAAATGCATCACAGGGCAGGCAAATGTGATAATACAGTCAAATGACACGATGATTTAACCTGGAAAAACCTCAGCTTCAAGGCTGGAATTCATTTTTAGTTGTGAAACTATTCTTGAATTAAAACCACAAACCAAACAGCTGGGATGTAAATAAAAACAGAATGCAACAAAATGCACCGATTGCCATTCATCTGACCACAGAATCGTTTATCATTTTGCCTCAGACCATTTTTAATGAGCTTTAGACCAGAGAAGATGGCAACATTTATGGATCACATTCATATGGATCATGTTCACATATGGCTTCTTCTTTACATGATACAGCTTTAACTTGTATTTGTGGATTAAACAGTGAACTGTATTTACAGACAAGGAATCCTAGAAGTGTTCCTGAGCCCATGCAGTGATTTCCAGTAGAGAATAATGCAGTGCCCCTTAAGCGCCAAAAGAACATGAGCATCTTGACCTTCGACCTTCGTCCTGATTCTCTGAATCTTTTGATGATGTTATACACTGTAGATGGTAGGATCTTAAAATGCTCTTTTTGTACCCAGTCATGTTACTGACGTGTTACCAGTCAGCCTATCCCAGCTGACTTGTACACTCAAATAGACATAAAAAAGACAAACACAGGTCAGACATAAAACCAAGACAGTAAAAAGCACAAATACCGCTGTTGTTCCAGCATGGAAATCGTATTCGGGTCGAAAACACTGCGCTTCATTTTGGCACGGAGAAGATGCATCAACACACTGTGATGTAGAGAAGTTTACTGGCTTCTTGAAATGTACATCACAGCTTGCTACAGAAGCCTCCGCAGACCAAAAAGTGCGACATTACAGACAGCTGGACCGAATTGAGACCGGCCAGAGTTGTCACCATCAGTAAACCACACTGGAGTTTAAATGGAGGCCGAGAATACCTCGAAAAGGTGGTCTCAGTACGGTTCTTTAGTCTGAACCAAAACAAACTGGTCCACTTTCACACCAACCCAAACGAACCAAACTTGCAGGTCTTCCGGACTCTGGTCCACTTTAAGCGGACTCAATGCTCTAGGTGGAAAAGTTACTTTCACTTTCTGTAGCAGATCCTACTGAAGCTCTGAGTCATTTTTGTACTTTGGCTGATAACAGCTACATTTTCAATGCAGGACTTGGACCTGTTTTCAGTGTCTGTTATTTTCCATTAACTCTAGCATCTCAATACCTCGCTGCTGTTATCTTTGTAACTCTGCATCTTCTGAGTTTACGTCATGTCTCACATTAATCCACATTTTGACATGTATTACGATGTTTGAGAAATTGTGTCATCATTTGCTCCCTGTGCGCCACTTTTCTGATTCAGTGCATCGGAATTCACATAAAAATTCTTGAATGAAAAGCCAGCTGTGTGTGTTTCCATCTGGAAGGCGTTTGAGGTTTGTAAAGAAGCAGCCGCGTAGCCCTCTCTATCCTCTAATGGTTCGGAGCAACAGGAATTAGTTGAGATTAGGATTAAGGAGAAGAACTAAGCTTTTTCAATAATGTCCTCTCTCATCTCACACACAGTAACACACACATCTTTAGGTAACATCGCTGTTGCCAATTACAGTACCCAAGCAGAGTCTCAAAGGGCCATTGTGTGAGTTTTTTGTGCTTCACTGAGAGTACATTGAGTGTAGAAGGATTACAAACTCAACCTTCCTTTCTTTCTCACTTTTCTAGTCCCTTATCTCCATGGCTACCTGTCTTATCTAGAGAGCTATAGCATATTTCTCACAAGGGGCTGATATTTTTCCTTTCTTTTCTCAGTTTTTTAGGCTGTGCATAAAGGTGAACGGCCAATCTCAGTATGTAGAGTTTCTTCCGTTATCGTTGCTTCAACCAAATGTTTTATGGCCCCTTTCTTATTGCCAGTATCAGTTCAGCTTGACTTAACTTAGCTTGACTCCGTTTAACATCATCAGTTATGGAGCAGGAAACTTGTAGGCGTGTTCAGACTTTGCGTTAACGTCCATACTGGAATATCCAATCAGCTGTGGGTACCTCTATTCCCACCGGTTGTTCCACATGTGTCTTGCCAGGTGACGTCTGATCAGATCTGACTTTTCTCACTTGATATGTAAATAAATCAGCTCCTCTGTGGTGCAGACATTGCATCCAGTCCAGACTGACTTTGTAATGCTTCTCTGTGTATTAAATTGGCTACAATGTTCTGCACAGAATCTGTTCACAGTTGACCACTGGATTTTTTTAAATTGGGATTTCCTGTCTATTATTCATTGCAGCTGATACTGTGAATTACACTGTAAAAATCGACCCTGAACATTCTGTCTGTTTGCAGTGGCTCTTGCTTGACATTACACTGTAGCAAGAATTTATGCAACAACTGCTTTAATACATTTGTGATTTTTGATTGGATTATGCAAACTGTAGATGGGTTGGATATTACTCACAGAGAAAAGGTGGAAGGAGGATTATCATATTGGTGAATGCATGCAGCGCGAACACTTCACAAGTACGTCCTTGAGGACTTTTGGAACATTTCCATCAACTTGAAAACACTAATATTATGGAGTTGTAGAGCTAGAATCAGCTGAGTAGGGAGTGCCGAAAGCGTCCCAGGATGGTTGTGTATTCACACTTTGTGTTTCAATTCATGGGCTGCGAAGGCTACACCGAACGGTTGTTAAATGGAACAGTCTAGTCCACGGAGGCTGGTCAGTTTGTGTGAATTAGCACAGCTCTTCTTACCCTTGTGTAATGACGTAGGCTGTCGCCAACCAGCTGCTGCTTAGAGATGGAGGATTTTTCACTCACGTTTGTGTTTATTTTGCGTTTTAATTTCACTCATGAATTAGAAATGCTCTATCTTATTTAATTGTGTATTCCTCATAGCTCCCTGATTTGGCAGTACTCCCATTAGTCATGCACGCAATGCATTTTAGGATACGGTGGGCCGTGAAGGAGCCATCAGTTTGTAGCCTACGTTACTTGCATTTGTTGGCTGCATTTGAAGGTGCTGTCAAAATGGGACAATCTTCACGCTCAGCTGTGACGTCAACGGCCGACAAATGCAGCCCTTGAACTGGGACACAGCAAATGCGTCCTGGCTGATTGGAATGTGATGCATCCTGGAATGAGTCATTGCAACATGTTCTCATTCCAAGTGTGTTGACATTTTTCAGACCTTGCATGCGTGTTGATTGGTTTTGATCAGGTCTTCCAGGACAGATGTTAATGCAAGGACTGACGATGGTAAACTATTAGAAATAGACACTAGCTTTCAGAATTTTTGAGGTGATCATATTATTATTTAGGCTTAATATCTGTGGTAAATTTAACAAGAAGAGTCTACTGAAAAACTTTGTGACTCATCCCTTATCAACTGAAAGTGCAAAACCAATGGATTTTTTCACAAACTGATTTATTTGGAGCCTTTTAAAATGCCCGTCGCATGCTTTTCTTTTCTTTCTAACTTATCTATCATGTTGGAACTGTGAGTCATCATCTTTAAAATGGTGTCATGCCTCCGGTCTCACACCTGCCCTCCCCTTATCTGCCTAATCAGCCCAACTCTCCTCACCTGTGCTCACACCTGCTACTCGTCTATCATACAGGATTTAAGCCCCTCTCACCAGTCATTCTGGGCCAGATTGTCTTCGTTCCCTCATGGAAGACTCTCCAGCTTTCGTCGGATTTTCTACCCGTTACCTAACCAGCTTGACCCAGACCTGCCAGTCTTTCCTGTTCTCTGGCCCAACAATCCCATCTCATCATCTGCTCAGTCCTCCTGGTTATCTCTCCTCCGCTCCCATCCATCCAACCCGTGCTCTGTTGATGAGTGATTCCGTCCAGCTGTTCCTTTGAGTTCCCATATCACCAGCAACAGGTCCTCGGCTCCATTGCTGTTCCCTGCTCCTGTAACCTGTAATAAAGACTGTAAACTGAACTCGCTGTCTGAGTGTTGCTATTGGGTCCTCCTTGCTCTGTGACAAATTGCACAAAGAGTAATAACAACTCCTAGAAATCCTTTTTGGAGAAGCAACTCAGTTTCACACATTTCACAAACTCTGTTGCAAGCACTCATACTGCCACACACCAGTGACACTCAATGGGAACAGCTTGGGGTCCAGTCCTGAACACTTTGGCATGCAGCCATGATGGAACCACAAACTCCTCCCCTTGACCCGGAACTGCCAAATAAGGACAATCCGTTCATTTTTTTTTTTTTTTTAGGCAGCGCGCTGCCTGCTTTTTAGCCATTTCATGCATGAATTGCTTAAAAATGGGATATGACATTTTTAGCCTTGGGGCTGAAAGGGTCTTGAGAATTGTCACTTTTTTTGAGCAAAGACTGAGGTTGAAAATGATTGATACATAAAGCAGGGCATGTCAGGTTTGTGAAACACAATGATAATTATGCTTTATTTGATAATGTATAAAAAAATTATGTATCAACCAAGCAATGTCAAGGTTTCTTTTGGTTATTTTTTTTTTAAGCATTTCCTTGGCTTATTGTTCAAAACCTCTGAGCATTGTTTTCTCTCTTTGCATCTAGTTCATTTTCTTTACTTTATTCATATTGCTTTTTTGTATTTCATTTTCTTCACTTTCCTCATGGTTTTGTATCTCTCGCTTCTTATGTTGCTCCTTTTTCCATATTATTTTGTTCATTTAAGTCAAAACAGTCACTGTCTCATTGCATTTTGCTTTGCTATTTACCTTAATTTTATCTTAATCATTGTAAATTTAATGTCACTTTGCCTGTGTAGGGCAGTGTAACAGACACCATGTGTGAAAAGGTTAAGTTCTTTGATGTTATAGAAATAGGCGATTAACCTGTCACAGTCCAGGATCTGTCATACTTATGTGGCCAGGATGCAATATGACACAGATTCTGCCTTCAAACTGTCACACAGCCACCATTGCAGCATCCATGACTCCACTATGGGCAGAAATGGTTTCATGGCTCCATCTACAGTGCAGTCTACTGAAGCAGGTAGTGCTCCCTTGCATTTAAGAGACAGGAAACGCAAGAATTAAATGTCAAAGCCAATAATATTAAATAGGCTAAAATAATAGCAAATAGCCGTTTACTCGTCTCACTGTTTCTGTATATGTTTTTATCATCCACTACATTCACATGAATACTTGACATTCCCCAAAGTCTGCATGTGTGTCGGAAAGTTGATAAATGAGCAGATTTTCCCGAGCAGAGAAGCAGAAAAGGTAACATTGGGTCTGGGTTATCTCCTCCCTGTTCTTCATTTATGCCTCAGTGCTTTCATCAAGTTATGTAGCAGCTCATTTGAGGCTTAAATGTTGAGTTAAGTGACCATAAATTGTCTCCTATAAATTCTACCCATACAGGCTCCAACTAAATTAGTAACAATGCAGGCGGTGGTTGGGATGGACATGGATTGATACAGAATAGAGTTCACATTCTAACTCCCATAGGTTTAAGCAATTAGTGTTGTTGAGATGAGGTTTGACTGAAATTTCATTCAATTACTCCTGTAACATAGTGGGAGCCAATCTTTCATTTTGTCGTTGCAAAATTTTATTAAACTGGAAAATAACTCCTACTTGTGTAACATGCAATCATTGTATTAAACCTTACCTCACACTGACAATAATACATGGCTGAGTTGCATCGGGCTGTTGACTCTGTACCAACCCTTCCTCTGCTCAAGACAACTACAGCGGTGCCCGGTTTACAAGCGAATCAGCTTAGGAGGAAATCGAGCAAATTTTTGTACTGGTTCACATGCAAAAAATTGGGTTGTGAGTAAAATTGTTCGAGTCCTCCAATAGAGAGCACATGTGTCACAACGTCCTCCAACGTTTTGTGTTTTTTCATCATGGGGCCTAAGAAAGAAAGTACGGATGCTAGTGTCAAGTTCTTTCTTAGATTAAGTTTGCTCTTTATGCTTAGTATGTGTACATCACGTCTCTGCTTCCCTCCCTCCTCCTCCGCCATCGAGCCTCCTTTGCCTGAAGCTGTCTGTCTTTAGACAAAGGTAACGTGTCATCACAAATAATTTTAGAACTAATTTCATGCATCCCTTTCAGATAATTAACATAACTTCCTTTCCAGATAGTAAAAGTAATAAGTAAACATTCTTTTCCAGATACCTTACGTGCACGTACTAGTATGTATGTATGCGAGTTTTCTTTGGTCTTGGAACAGATTAATTGGTTTTACATGTATTTTTATGGGAAAACTGGTCCCGGGTCACGAGTTTTCCACTTTGCGACCTCGATCCTGGAACAAATGAAACTCGTAACCCGGGGTTCCACTGTAATGATTAAAAGCACATTAAGCAGACAGGAAATGGCACAAATGAGCTCACCTGTGATTTTAAAGCTGTTCCAGGTGACTGTGAATGCCATGAGTGTGCAAAGCTGTGATCAAATCTACATGTGGCTACTTTGAGCAATCTAAAATATAAAACATGTTTTGGGTTGTTTATGATTTTTCAGCTTACTACATGATTCCATGTGTCCAACCGTTTGACTGCTGATGTGTTTCTTGGATGCTGTTCCTTGTGTAAAGTACCATCAGCAAATTAAACAGACACATTTTAAGGCACTGTTGATGTCAACACAGTGGTTTAATAGTCAGTGGAAGGAATGAAAGTCTCTTCCACTAGATTCTTCAGGAAGCAATAAGATTTATGTGAAACCTGGTTGAAGTCTGTGCTCAGACAAGGCAGAAGACTACTATTGGCTGCTTGTCTTGTTTTCAAATTTATTATGCAAAGCAATTGAAAATAATTTGACAGTAATAACATACTGATGTTCAGACTTCACTTTGGCTAAGTCTGGAAGATTTAAGTTGCGGTCAATGGTCTGGAATGAAGGAATATGTGTGTATATTTGTTTGTACAAATTCCTCCAGGTTATACTCCCTGTGACACTCAGACTCCCACTGCTCCCATTACCTCCATCTCCCACAAACATTACTCAACGCAGCCGATCGTATCTGTTTTCTTATCGACAAAACCACAAGCAGCACTCTGCTGTATTTACCCTGCAGCATTTTGGTTTCGTCACAGTTTTGAGAAAAACCTGATGGATAGACTGTGCATTCAGAGCACTTAAATCTAATGATGCAGGTCCAAGGTGAATTACCCAGCAAACGCAGATGTGATTTCATTGTTTACCAGTCTAATTCACAGTTGCCAATTATCTCAAAATGCCAGTCTGCCATTAGCATTATCTGGTTTTGTTCTTATTTACCTGATGCTGTTCTGGCATTTGGCATGGTAAAAACAGATCTTTTTACAGTTTGTTTTAATTATGCCTATCCTCATTAGGGGTGACCTGGTGTGTCATTTAGTAAGTTTGCATCAAGGGGCAATGACCGGGGCTGTTTAGTGAGGCCAATGCAGAAGTAACTTTAAGTTGCAATTCCACCGCTTGGCCACTGGGGAACCGCTCGTCCGGCTCCAAGAAGCTTTTTTCCCATAGCGATACATTGGACTTATATCTGAAAATACTAAGTGAATAATTTTTTTCAAGGGTCATCATGGTCTCAAATGTTTTATTTGGATCTTCTAATAAGTAACGTGGTGGTCCATCTTTAACTTTTTGCTTCATTATTAAGATATTACAGCAAAAAATCCAACAAATCACTGCCGTGCTGGGGTTTGATTGACATGTCGCTGTAGCAGCAGCTCGCTAGTGAAGTCGGACCGATTCGGACCTTCGTATCTTCTATTTATTCAGTATGTCCATAGTTATACGTATATGAAATACGCTTGACTGCAGCTGTGGGTAAGTGTTTACACTAACAACACCGTAATATAACTTTGTTTGACACTGTGTGGTGAAGTTTTACCACATCCGTAAGCTGGCGGCTAATATTAGCCTCTCATGAGTCCCCAGGCATGAACGCTTCGTAAGCCCTGCTGCTGTTTGTAGAAATATGGTTACAATCTGTTTTTGGCTCCAAAATGACATCCAGGAAGTGACAACCTGACAACCTCAAAACAGCCCTTCAGAAACTAATGGGTGACATCACGGTCACTTTGTCCAGTTATACTGTATATACAGTCTATGGTTTACATGCACAGCTTAGCCTTTTACAGTAATTGGACTACTTTCTTTGTCCCAGTATACATACACGAGTGTAATCAATTTATTGTTGAAATCATCTATGAAAGGTGGAAATATCCACTCTTTCAGCTTGTTCATAGTAGGCCATTTCCACTTGAAATACAAAGTCACAGACCACAATGATAAACAATAGCGACATAGTGAGTTAGCAACTCAGAGGTAAACTGGCATGACAGTGGACGATGTTGCAAATTTGTACATAAAGAGATGTTACAATGCTAAACAAAGGTAGACAAAATCACTGTATGCTCATGGAGCCCACCACTCCTCCGCTTACCTTTTCACATGCTGTGCGACTTCTGGGTCAGGGTTTAGCGTGGAGCTGTAGCGTGTGCTCAGAACACCTCGTCCTGTATCAGTCCGACTCAATGTGCAAAGAAGACTTTTTCTCATAGAGATGCATTGGTCTTCTATCTGAAAATACTCACTTTTGTCATGAGTCATTATGGTCCCAAAGTTTTATATGGACCCTCTACTAAGTGATCTGGTGCTCCATGTTTAACTTTTTGCTACATTATTAAGACATTTCTACAAATAATCCAACAGATTGATCCCCCCCCCCCCTTTGGCCATTTTGTTCATTTGTACTTGGGTTAATTTAACAATTTACTTTACTTTAGTATCCTTAAATTTCTTGATTTTTTTTTTGTTGTTCATTTTTTTGTTCATTTTCTAGCTTCATGTGATTATTGTACATTTTCGTTCTTGTTAATGTTCACTTTATTCATTTTGCTTGATAATTTTGCTCAATTTTTTAATTATTTTTTTCCTCTTTTTTAACTCCAACTCATTAAAGTGGAGCAAAGTGTAACCAAGTACAGTGGACTTTATTGCTATGAATGTAGCTGAGTAAAACTAGAGAAAAATCTGTTTAACAGCTACTTTGAGAAGTACCTTTTATGGCAACTATTCAGATACATGCAATGGAGAAAATGTGCAAATATGCACAGTATTAACAAAAAGAAGGAAAAACAAACTTTATTATGAACAAAAATTAAAACAAAACTGATGCAAATATTTACAAAATGTGTAAAATCATCAAGAAACTGAACAAAATAACAGTATATAAATTAAAGGATCAAAATTGCAGGAAAATCTAAGAAAATGAACCAAAGAATTGTAAACAAAATCATGTAAATAAAAAACAAACAAAAAAGACAAACCAAGCAAAACAACTGAAAGGCAAAGAATAGAAGAACTGAATGGAAATGGATAACAGATGAACAAAATATCCAACAATATGAACAAAATGGCAAAGTAACTGAATATACACAAGAAAATTAACAAAAACACAAATAATGCACAGAATATTTGACAGAAATCAACAAAATCCACAAGAATGATCCAGGAAATGAACCAAAATTCACAAAAAATTATGCAATAATTTAAACAGAAAAACAAAATATTAACCAAATAATGTGCAATGTGAAGAAAAATGAACAAAAATAAACAATACATTGAAGAAAAGCAAGCAAAATAGTGAAGGAGGTGAAGAAAACATCTTTTGAAAATGAATTTTAAAAATAACATGTTGAATATACAGTATATAGGGTGTGAATATTTTTTTGCAGCTCTAGAGTCTTAATTTTTTTTCTTTCTGCCCAAAAACAGCTCCTTATATTGTAAAGGTCGCAGACCCCCGCTTTACACAAAACCATGTGACATTTGCACTGTGTGTCGACTCCACAGACTCAACTCACTCTGTCAGGGTTCTCCCCACCCCTGTGCTCCTCTCCTTACACGTCTACGCCTCCTCCCCTCGACCATGTCTCTATCTCCCCCCTCAGACCTCAGCTGAATTCCTGACCCTCCCCCCGTAGCTATTAATACAGTCATGAACAACAATGAAAAACAGGCATTTGTGATAGAAAATACCTACAATGTTCAATACGTATTTTCCGCACTATAAGGTGCACCGGATTATAAGGCGCACCCTCCAAAAATGTCACTTTTTTTTTTTTAAATAATCTGGTGTGCCTTATAGTGCGGAAAATACGGTATATGGGCTGGCTTAAAGTTTCTACTAACCTATACTGGATTTGTTTTACTTCTCCAAACATCTTTACTGATATACTGTATGCCAAAATACACTGCCGGGCCAAAAAAAAATCACCACCTGGATTTAACTAAGCAAATAGGTACGAGCCTCCCATTGGATAATTTCTACATGGGTGATTATGTTTCAG
>JAQQAE010008738.1:0-15024 GCA_029823295.1 Pseudamia nigra | reverse complement strand
TCTTTTTGCATTTTGAAAAACTACTTAGAACCTTCTTAAGATCCAACAGTGCAAAATGTACATTCTTGCAATTTTTCCAACTGATCTTAAATTTTTCATCAGGAGTGTGTTTCGCTTTACTGATTTACTTTCCTGACTACTTCAGTGACCACACGTCATCATTGTGCGCCGACATTTTAACGACGAAGAAGGAGAAATGGCTGCCAGGTTGCTCCTCCGCTCAGCTTACAGGGTCGCCACGAGCTGCCGCCGGGCTGCCCCGGTCTCCCGGGTCCCTGTTCTGGCCCGTGGCATGGCAGCTGGAGGTGAGTACTAATCAGACACCGAACAACCGATTCTGATATTATTTTATAAAAGCTCTATGGAGACGACAGTCAGAAGCCGGAAGTCCGCGACACGTTAGCATTAGCAGAGTTAGCTGTGTAGTATCACAAACCGAGAGGTCAAACCTGACTCAGCGATATTTAAATTGTCAATACGACACTAATCAGTATGTAAACCGGCTGTCTAATGAATAGTTGAAGAGAAAATTCTATACTCATTTAAATATCAGCGCTTTCTAAACTAATGAGAAGTTAGCAGCCAGTGTTAGCATGTAGCCGCGCTCCTTAAGAACATTATTCTAAACATGTGAGAAGCTTCTTCCTCATTGACATAGTGCAAGATAGTTAAATTGACATTTATTACCGAAATATGCTACTGAACTGAAATACTAATATTAACATAATGTCATGAGTTATAGCCAGTCGTTGCATAATTACAGAGTTACTAACCTTTTTTTAACTACCGAGTCATATTCTTTTTTTTTTTTTTATAACCTTTACCATTATAACAGTGTTGCCAATTAAACTTGTTTGATAGCTGAACTGACTGCAGTTGCTTTAAAGTGCTTTATAAATAAAGTTGGAGCTGAATAAGATGATGGGCTGTGCTTGCAGGGATTCCCACTGACGAAGAACAAGCCACAGGACTGGAGAAGATCATCATGAATGCCATGAAGGAGGGAAAGGTACGGCTATGTTTGTCTCCGGTTCATATACTGTATTATCAAAAATGGCTCAAGGGTGAATATTTTGAGATGAGGACATGGTGCTGCTCCACCCATGTCATAACACTGAACATGTGAGGAAACAAGAATCAACAAAAATGTTGTGATGGTGAGATTGGTAACACCCGCATTTGGCTTTCTCTCATTTCCCTATTGGTGCCGTCTAGATATCCAGCACAACATTCCCAGTTGACAACAAACATTTCAACTGCTGTGTTATTTCTTGTTATATTCATTTCTTTACAGCCTTTGCCCTACGTTTGGTTGTGGTCTTAGTGCTTGAAGATTGAGCAGAGATGAATTAGGTGTACATACTGTTGCCTTTATTGAAGTGTCTGCAGTTGTGGGTCCGGAACCCATGCAAACCATGCTATTTTTCTGGCGCTTCCTGTGAGCATGCCCAGTAATGCGAATGCCAGACACAAGTGTTTGTTACTGCCATGTGGTTGTATGATTGCTTTCTGAGTGCAAAGTGTGTAAGGGAGAATAAACTTTGATGTCACGGCAACTATTTGTTCAGATATTGTATTGAGTTATTGTATTAAGGTTCGCCAGTCACGAGCATAACCATTGGAAACATTACAATAAAACATCCATCTTCTATCCCTTAATCCTTAATAGCGTTGGAAAGTAACGAAACAGAAATGTGTCCAGCATTCCCCAGTGTTCTTACGAAACCATGTGTCCGGCACTCACTGGTATAATTATTAAGTCATACTCTCTGAACTATAGCCAGACAGTAATATGTCCTGTAGTCACTATTCATAAACAAACTTGCTGGAAAAATAGCTAGGCAGTAGAGAAAACAAATGGAGAACATAGCAGCATCATGTTTGTGAGGACACTTTTGGCTCTTATGACCAAAAACTATGTGGAACTTTACCACGGTACGGGAATTAACAGGACATGTATCAGAAATTCAGCTTTACTGTCTGACATTCGTATTACGGCGCATGCTCACAGGAAATGCTGGAATAATTGCGTGGTTTATATGGGTTTTGGGTGTGGAACTGCAGCATGAGCCTACTTTTGTTGCTCCTGACAAGATGAATGTTTGCTCTCTGGCAGACCCATACGCATTAAGGCCTGCGCTTATTGAGGCGAGCAAGCTGCTCACATTCCTGCCAAAGTCGACAGTTATTAAATGGACCAGTTAAAAGAAGTGCTGGAAATTTACCCTGACTTTGAAACATCTGAGGCTGTGCATCCACCTTTGGTGGAAAATGGGACAAAATATTTGGTGAATTTCTTTGTACTTCTAACATAATGAGTTGTTATCACCTTGAATATTATCTTACTCCACTTGTTTCTCCTCTGCTTCACTGTGAGTATGGGTAGGAACAAACACACTCTTAAACATGTCAGAGTTCTCGCCGTAAATGACAGCAAAATTCAGGGAACTGTCACTAAGAAAAAATAAAATGATTGCAAATTGTCTGGGAAATGACAAACAACCTTGTTGGTTTTTTTTTTTTTTTTTTAGTTTTTTTCTGTTTGTTGAGGAACAATGTTATCCTGTCACCTGCGTGTAATGATAATGATCACAACTTGCTCCTTGGATCAGTGCCAGTACATTTTGCCACCATAACACCTGGTTAAGCAGAATGAAATAAATTGAATGCTCACACACCTGTATTGATCTTGTTCACATGCACACCTGTGGTCCGGCCAAGAGACATGACAGGACCTGCTGTGGATTCAAATAATTATTTATGTGATAGATAAGAAATGGCCACAGCCGGTAAGTATTTAGTCATGAGCCTGTTATCTGTGTTTTGCAGCTGTGGGACAACCTGGTAAACTAACATCAGACATGTCAGGCATGGGGGTTTATTTTTTTGTAGAGCGAGTGCACAGAGTACGTAATTGACATAAGCTGCAAGTGTCAGCATTACTGGATGAAATGCAAGGTTTAACCAAATTATTACTTTTCGGAAAAGTGTTTTAAAGTTAATCAAGAAAAAGCCTCTTAAACTATATGTAAATCACAGCGAGTATGTGATACTTTGTCTCTACCTTAGTACTTTGTATTGGTGCTGAGCTGATTTAATATGGACACACTGGCTTATGAAGATGCTGTCATAGTATTGTTTAACTTGAACATCACTGCGGCTAATGCAATCCTCCTTTTGTCTTCAGGATCCCTACAGCATGTTGAAGCCCAAGCAGTATGCTGGCTCCAAGGCCGAGCCCCATCTTGTTCCCTCTATCACCAACAAGAGGATTGTGGGATGTGTCTGTAAGTTATGCACTGTAATCTTTGCTTGTACATAATGTTCAAACATTCATTATCAGAAAATAATTAGTGCAACATCAATCTGAACTACATCATTTTTGTTGACTAAAAAATCCTAAGCAATAATAAAAAAATATATTTTTTTAAATATTAAAATGTTTCATGTGGTTCTAAAACTTCTTTTAGTACTTCTAATTTTTGGCAAGTGTCAGGTTGCATCCACACCAACAATGTAACAATAAAGTGGTGTGCATCGACACTGATGAATGATAATGTTAACAGTGGTGTCACACATAAAAGGAATATTTATAATGTATATCAAGAAGCAAACCATAGGTTTGTATATGTTTACTTTTGGGTCACAAAGCTCACGATGTTAAAAGGGTCTTATTAACCCAATTAACATTTCATAAAAATGTGTAGCGCAATATATTTTAACACAAAATGACACACTTATCTCAAGTGTTCACAAAAAATAGCCACAAAGGCCAATGAAATCCAACACGGTGTCAAAAAGCCGATGCTCCGATTGACCCTCAGTGCTGTTGACTGCGCATCACTGCTCTTCTAAGTAATTTTGCAGCACTGTGACTGTGTGGCCGTGGTGTTACTTATAATATGAAAAACAAGAAAACAACAAGATGTAAGATGTTTATGAATATCCAGCAATGTCAAGTGTTGAAATCGAACCAGAAGTTCAGATATACTGAGGTCAATGTTTCAGTTATTTATCAACTTGCTGTGTGATTCCAGGGATCTCAGTCTCTTATCATTATAATTTTGAAAATGCTATTGTTGCAGTTCTTTGGACAGTCTTGAGGAAAGTATAAAGATTCAGTTTAATATGATTAGTTGTTAATTATTTTCTTTTCCTTGCTATTAGCTTTGTTAAAAATGTTCATCTGTCAACATGTCAGTAGCTTCTACATATAGGTCCCACAGTGGGTGGGTTATTTTTCTTCCTCTGTGCATTCTACAGAATGCCTATTGGCAGAAGTGTGAACAGACATCAATAACTGTCGTAGAATTTCTGTGATCAGGCCCACGGCCTACAATGATGAGTCAGCGCTCCGCTCCGGTTGGCTTACAGGATGGCATTGATAATACAGACATGCATAGGAAGCAGATATGTACATCAGCAAGATGGCCATACAAATGCTTAAAGAAAGAGAGGATTTAGCTACCTTTATACCAAAAACTCCACCCCGAGGCCAGATCACCACATCTATGCGTTGTGACGCAGTGTTAAACACCCCCTGCTGTGTGTGTCACAAGATGTGATGGTCACAACTTTGACAGGCAACCGCCTGTTTATGAAATAGACGGTGCCTTTTTTTGTCTGGCCGAAAGTATCAAATTAGGACAAGAGTTGTTACTTAACACAAGTAGGGTTAACATGACCTCGTACTCAGGACCATATCAGTATGCCGTCCATATGACACATAGGTGGTCTCCCCAAATTCTTCCATAATAACTGTCTGTTCTAAATTTCTTGTTTCCTCTGTTCAGGTGAAGAAGACAACACAGCAGTGGTTTGGTTCTGGCTTCATGAGGGCGAGGCCCAGCGCTGTCCGTCCTGTGGCTCCCACTACAAACTGGTGTCCCATGAGCTCCCCCATTAACTTAGACTTACCTCTACTACTATGACCTCCGTCAAACACCGGTGTGTACAGTGTTTGCGTCTCCTAGAAATATTCCTCTGGAACAAGATGAAGAAAGATCAGACAGGGACTTCAACTCTCCAAGAAGATTATTTATCTCTGGGACATTTATAGTTCTGATTTCTCTGGTCTAAAGTCATGAGTCCTGGTCTGTTTTTGTCTTTGACTTGTTCCGTTACAGTACTTGATGTTTTTGCTAACCTCGTCACTCTGTGCTTTACATGACTTGTTTTGTTACCATATACAGAGGGAACACTTGTGTTGTGGGACACAACAATTTCTATTGAACATTTCCATTCAACTGCAGTTTACATTGACACATGTACTGTATAATGTTACATTCTGTCCACTTCTTCTCTTATTAAATAATGTTTTTCTTAACACCAGCAGATGGATCTTAATCAGACTGTGTTGGCTTATATTTATTCTTTTCTGAAATATTTAAAAAATTGTGGTTCTCGTCTTTTGTACCATCAGTTGAACTTTGTCAAAATAACAGCGCACAGTGTAGTATTAAACATGTAAATGCTACTTTAATCTGTGTACATGTTAGCATGGTCAGATTCTGCCAGCAGAGGGCGCCAGTTACAAATGTGCAGTTTGGGCACTTGTCTTATAACTTGTTTTCATGATGGGATTATTGCTGGTTGAACAATTATCTAAAACAATTTTTGGTCTGCTTTTAGAGCTAGTAAAATGTAGCTTAAGAAAAGTTGAGGAGCTTCCCTAATATCAATTGTAGCAGGTCTGAAGGGTTATTCTGTCAGTAATTCTCAATTTCTATTTTAGAGTCAACACTAGGAAATGCAAAATGGTGGCTTTCATGCTATAATGACTATGTACATAGAAAATAGTGAAGGTTTAATGATCACCCTTGAGGGAAGTCAACTGAGACTGCCTTCACCCTGTAAGAGCCGGATGAAAGATGATGGATGGATTGCGTCTGTGGTGTCGGCATGCAGAGGTAGAGCATGAGTAGCTGTCAGTGAAAACAGCACTGTTGGGAATGATGCTTCATCATCTATAAGATTTTAAAGAGCCTGAAAACAGGAAATTATCCTCTATTCATTGATACTTTCAGACAAGCACTTGTTTAGGGTTCAGTTTTTAGCTCAGCCTAATGAATGGGTGAAAAGGGAAGTTGTACTGGAGAAAGACATTGCTTTATGATTCATGAGCAGCAACAGATGTAAGTGTAATAAGGATTTTAAGAAATATGGCCAGATCTGAAGCAAGAAGCACCCTTATGAAAATAAAAAACACCTTGCAAACATACATGAGTCAAGCTAAAGACAAAAGTGAACAAAACAAATGAACATAAAAATGAGAACAGATGCAGTGATGTGTTTTACTCAGACATGACTAGTGGAATGGTAATAAAACTGATTTTACCTTCAACACAATGACCTTTTAAGCCAATTTAGACAATTTTCAAGGCAAACTATATGATAACAGAAGAGCTGCGGGAGTCAGGAGGGAACAGTAACATTGACTTTTCTCAATTTCCCATATATCACTGATCCCTGTAACCTTTATAAAATGATGCTGAGACTTCAATAGCAGCAGGAACTCACTGTTCTGTGTCAACACCTTTTATGCACATCTCTAGATAAACCATTCCCTCTGCTAATTCAGTTTTCATACCACCTAAATGAGCCTTCCATGGTCATTAAAACAAAATCAGTGATACTATTTATCTGAAGTTGCCCTGTGGAAGCATTCACCCACACAGCACTGTTCTATTGGATTTTTCTGCAAACGAAACGAGTCAAATCCATGGTGTGTTTGTCTTTCGCCTCCATTAAACAGAGATCACTTACATCTTGTCAGTCAGCATGGTCTCAGATTGACCCCATGTCTGACAATTCTTCTGCCTATTAAAGAAACACAAGAGGGCTGTCATCTGTCAGACATTTCCTAAAGTTAAATTCTGTAAAGTTACGTAAAGCTCAGATTTTTACAAGTATGTACTGTATATCAGTGTAACAATTTCTTCATAAATACTTTGCATAACAAACTTGAGCATAACGAATGTATAGATTTAGGCACAGAATGATTTAGACAAGGTTTATAGTTGTAGCTCAGGAGTGCCCAATCATTACCACAATGGCCCGAGACACTGCAGGTTTTCTTTCCAGCCACTCATTAAAGCAGGTGTTTTCACCGGGGAGCAATCAGAGAGAAGGAATTCAGTGAAATCACCTGCTTAAGAGACTGGTTACAAAGAAAAACTGCAGTGTCTCAGCCTTCCATGGCAATAATTGGACACGCCTGCTGTAGCTGAACTCCTTTTTAAGTACTGTATACTCCATGGCCTCACCAAACTTTTTTGGCCTCTACCCGTGTCCACCCCCTCCGGAGTCCCACGTCACCCAAGCTCATTAGGACTCCTTCTTCTGCTTGACACCGGCCTTTACTTCTGGTGCCCATTGAGGATTTCCTCCACAACAGGCACCGATAACCTTGCAATCACAGCTCTGTACAGCTGCTTTGACAATGTTGAAAATGGTCCATTTAGACTCAATGTCCCTGACTTCCCTCAGGACATGGTTGAAGCTGTGCCGGAGGTGGGAGTTGAAGGTCTCTTGAACAGAGGCCTCCACCAGATGTTCCCATAGCACCCTCACGATTAGGTGCTCCAGGTTGGTCCAGCTTCTTCCCCTGCCATTGGACCCAACTCACCATCAGGTGGTGATGAGCTGACGGCTCTGCACCTCTCTTCATGCGATTGTCCAAGACATATAGCCGCAGGTCAGATGAAATGACTACAAAGTCAATCTCCAGCCTGCAGCCTAGGCATGCTCAAACATGGTGCTTGCGTCTTCCCTGTAGTTCTGTGTTTCCTCTCTCTGTCCTAGGCCTCTAGGTCTCTCAATGTCCTGGTGATGGTGGGGAAAACATTGGGCTAGTTGAGTAAAAAACACAACACTTCTTAGGGAGCATAATTATGGCACATACAGTAGAAAAACCTCAGAGCACAATTAGCAGACAGTTAAACACAACATTATTTACAAAGCAATTTTTCAGGGAGCCTTGGTCATGTAATGTGAGTGTAGTCATGTCAAATTGGATGCATTTGTAGCCTTATCAGTCCCAATATGAAAGTCAGAATGCCTCCCACCTGCCCGTCCATGGTGTTAGTGTTTCATAGAGGTTGCCATGGCGACACACATCCGTGAAAGTTCATCCTGACCCCAAAATCAGAGTGGAGTAGTATTAAGTGGAGGAGGGAGAAGCAGAAACTCCATCTCTGACAGTATGTTGTCCGTGGGGGTTGCAGCTGCGCTCCAAGGCCAGCGAAAGGAACCGAAAAAGAAAAACAAAAGATAAGACAGTCACACCTTCCAGAGGCAGAAAAGAATTGAGTCTGGGGGGTGTGTGTGCATGTAGTGTGTGTGTATGGAGGGGTGAGGATGTGGTTTTTAAATATGTAAATGTAAGGATGTAATATGTGTGTGTGTGTGTGTGTGTGTGTGTGAGGGTATGTGTTTTAAATATATAAATATGTATGTGTGTGTTTTACTAAGTAAAGCACCTTGTGCTGCTTTTATATATGAAGAGAATTAAAAGTTCAAAAATAAAATTGATTTAATAATTTTTCTGTGATATTTCAAACATAAATCTGTAGGAAAAAGACAGATACACAAATGACATAAACGGCACCTTTTCTAAAAGTTTTTTTTTGTTTTTTAGCAAGTTATTATTTGAGTAAGTAGGTTTTGACAACAATAACATTTCTTAAACAATAAAGGACATAGACACCAGAATCCTTAAAATAAGGTGCTGAACTGTATCTTTCTCATTTTTCAATTTCCCTAAGTGTAACTGCGGTCCAAGAGGATTTACTTGTCCTTTCCATGTAAAATGTGTCATATGTGGAGGTGATGATACATCTTGGTTTGGTGTTAATGTCCACCTCCAATGCACAGCAATTTCGATTTTTTCAACATTTCAGTTTCTGTACCTGAGAGTGATTTTCTTTGCTGCTTTCACATCCCCGCTGCTCGTTGATCTGCAGCAGACATCTGCCTGAAGCATGTTCCCAAACTCCCCTGTCACTAACCTTTGTAGCTTTCAATTAGCCACACTTGACTTACAGAATTCACCTCTACTTTATCGGCGGCTTTCCTCCCAGCTCATACTGTGCTCCTGATTCTTTCAAGTCTCCATCGCCTCCGTCATTTCTGCCTTTTATGGCAGCTCTCTGATCATGGCTGTCAACCAGATGTTGCTGTGGCTGCATATGTGACAGCGAGGTGCACTGTCGGCACACAGTGTAGTGATAGACAGGGCGTGGGTGTACTCTGCCAGCTTTCTTACGCTCCCTCACCTGCTGAGCTACAAAGGATGTCTGACCTTTTCAATATTCCAGAAGCAAAATTCTTTCTTTTCCTTCCTGCATCTGCTTGTAGGTTTGATATGTAAAAGTGAAAAACGATAGATACCTTGGTTTTATGACTGTTGCATCTTATACCCTTGGTAAATACACTGCCTGTAAAAAGTATTCATCCTCTTGGGTGTTTTCCATTTTTGCCTTGAATCACTGGCAATATAATTTGACTTTTTTCACAAGTATTTACAAAAAACTGTATTTAAATTGTATTTTTTCTTAAGTTACATCATCAAGTCTGACGCCTTCCTCTAAATGAAAGTGCCATGAATGAACTGAGACAGCTTTCTGAGAGTGTCTTTACATCTGCAGGTGCAGCTGAGACAGTAGTTCAAGGACGTCAGCAGAACAGACAATCACAGACAGAGTCATGTGGAGTTCTGAAAAACATCATTTGTATTTTTCACACCTAAGAAATACCCTACTGAAACCTAATACATATCTGTTAAGTTTTTGCCATATGCATTTTTAATTGCTTTTTTTCTTGCTGTGATACTTTCCCACCAGGAACAGAAGCCCTGAAGTGTTTTAAAACTGTCGAATACACCAGACTAACTGTGATTTTGGAGGTTGTGATGGTGGATTACTGTCGTGTTTTAATACATTATTTCAGACTCAACCAACAAAACAAATGAACCGACAGGGGCAGGGAGTTTACAAAATTAAAATACATGGGACTCATACATCCTTGTATGAGTCCCATGGTTCAGAACAAAGAGATCAGTGGCAAATAAATGAGTGGTGGAGTCTGTTGGACTGACTGTAAACTTTGTGATGTAAAAGTGTACGAAAAGTACATCAACACATCATCACTGAGGGAAAAAAGATTTTAAAGATTTTATGACATGGAGTGAATTGTTTTACCTCTAAAATGCTGACTTTTGCATACATTTGTACATTTTTATCAGAGTTATTTTTACACGTGTAGATTTTGCACATCTGACTCACATTATTCCAGTCAAAGCTCAAAATGTTATATTTTAGTGTTTGAAGGTGTTTTTTTTAAATCATTGTCAAAAAAGCCACATTATATTGACAATATTTAAAGGCCATTTAAAAGTGGAAAACATCCAAAGGAAGTGATGTATCAATTTCTGAATAGCAAATTAACAATTAGCCAGGATTAAAGATTATTATTATTATACTGACAATAATAATAATAATAATAATAATAAAACAAGAAAGCATTCAGAGATCGCAGACCCTCACCAGGCAGCTCAGTTTCTCTTCACAGTGAATCATCGGTCTGTAAGAGGAGCACTTGAATGGACAGATACAACACTGTCTTTTATGCTCCTCACTCTTTAATTTATTTTATTTAACCAATGTCCATGACAGGGTTCTTAGCAACAGATAAGATATAGTTTATAATCTGTAGCTAGTTTTTGCCAAACCTCTAATAGCAACATGAACAGACTTACCTCTTCTCTCTGAGCACTTTGGAATTTAGGCAAAGCAAGTTTATTTATAGAGCACGATTCATACACAAGGCAATTCAAAGTGCTTTACAGTTAGATCAAAGAAGACACAAAATCAACACCTAAAACATAAAATGAACTAATTAATAACATTAAAAGCTGAGAGTGCAGAAAATATACTTTCAGGTAAACAGGACTGTTTTCAGCCTGGATTTGAACATTGTCAGAGTTGAGACCTGTCTCATATGTTTTGGTCGTCTGTTCCAGGTTTTAGCTGCATGGAACTGAAACGCAGCTTCACCGTGTTCAGTCCTGACTCTGGGAACCAGCAGGAGACCACTCCCTGAGGTTCTTAGGGTCCGAGGTGGTTCATATGGCTCTAACATGTCAGTGATGCACTTTGGTGCTAAACCATGAAAGGACTTGTACACAAGCAGAACTGTTTAAACTCTATTCTCTGAGCGACAGGACGCCAGCGCAGAGACCTGAGCCCTGGACTAATGTGGCCGTATTTCCTGGTTCTGGTCAGGACTGGAGCAGCAGCGTTCTGGATGTACTGCAGCTGTTTTACAGCTCGTTTAGGGAGGCCAGTGAGCAGGATGTTACAGTCGTCTAATCTACTGGAGACAAATGCATGGATCAGTCTCACTACACTTGGATGATTTACTTTTTTAAGATTTTGTTGGAATTTTATGTTTTTTATTGTGTTTTATTGTTTTATTTTAGCATTTGGTTGTCAAGCACTTTGTGGTTTTTATCTTGAAAAGTGCTATATAAATAAAACTTTACTTACTTACTTACTAAGTCTGGTTTAGACACTATACCTTTGATTTTGGCAATGTTTTTCAGATGGTAAAAAGCTGCTGATGTTATTGATTTAATGTGGCTGCTTAGGTTCAGATCTGAGTCCATGACAACTTCTGTTTCCAACCTGGTTTGTGGGTTTTGAGAGACAGACTCAAGGTGACTGATCACACTTTCTCTTTGTTTCTTTGGGCCAAAGACAATGATTTCAGTTTTGACTGCATTTAGCTGGAGGAAGTTGTTTTGCGTCCACACACTGACCTGTTCGATGCAGTAACAGAGTGAATCTACAGCCCATGTTCCCCTGCCGCCAGCGACACGTAGATCTGTGTGTCATCTGCATAGTTATGGAAGGACACATTATTGCTCCGTATGAGCTGAGCCAATGGAAGCATGTACAGATTGAATAAGAGGGGTCCCAGTCTCGACCCCTGAGGAACCCAGCAGGTCACAGCCATTTTGTCTGAAACACAAGTGGACATTTCAACAAAGTACGACCTGTCCTCAAAATAGGACTTGAACCAGTTTAGAGCAGAGCCAGAGATTCCAACCCAGTTTTCTAACCTCTGTGATAAGATCACATGATCAACTGTGTCAAAGGCAAGACTCACACTTTGCCTGCGTCGGTGTTCAGACGGATATCATTTGTCACCTTGATCAGTGCCGTCTCGGTGCTGTGGTGGAGCCTAAAACCTGACTGGAAAGTATCAAAAGCATTGTTGGACAGGAGAAAGTCAGTGAGCTGTTTTTAAACTTCTTTCTCTAGAACTTTACCCAAGAATGGCAGGTTTGATATGCGTCGATAGTTGCTCAGAACGGTGGCATCAAGACTGCTCTTCTTTAGTAGAGGCTTAGTGACAGCTGTTTTCAAGGCCTTTGGAAACATTCCAGTCCAAAGCAAGATGTTAACTAATTGAGCGAGTATTGGTAAAAGTCTGCTTAGCACAGACTTTAGAAATCTAGTAGGTAATTCATCAAGGCAGCATGTACATGAACTCAGACCGGAGATGACGTCTTCTGGTTTTGTCACTGACAGGTGAAAAATGTGTCAGCTTTAGGTGACCAGCTGGTTGCAGGGTTTTCATTTGTGTTATGGAAGTTATTGCATTCTTACTGCCTTGGACTTTGTCATTAAAGAATTTTGCAAATGCATTGCACTTAGATACAGAAAATTGTTCTATAGGCATTGAGACTGGAGGGCTTGTTAATCTGTTTACTGTGGAAAACAGGGCACGAGAGTTGTTACTGCATTTTCTGATAATATCAGAAAAATACCTCTCCCTTGTTCTGCATAAAATCTTGTTAAACACATGCAACATTTCTCTGTATTAGTCATAATGAACATGTAGGTTGGACTTTAAAGTTCAAGACCATGCAGGCAGGATAAATCACACAAATGTAATAAAATGAACTAATCTATTCATGCAAGAACCACATACGCATTTTGTAATTTGCAAAATGTAAAAATGATCTGTCACCACTGATCAGTCAGTTAGTGGGATTGCAGCAATTCCACTATTGTTGTCTTCAGTCTTTATTCACTATTCTTCTTCCACTTCCGTAAGTTTTTGTCATTTGACTAATCCTACACTTTTTTGTCTGATTCAAACTATTCAAACTTCACATTGTTCATCTTATTCAGGACATCTCTAATATTGCTTTTCATAATTCTAACCTTTAAACATTTTTTAAAATATTAGGCTTTTTGACAATTTTTTTCCCACAGGAAATGAATGGAGAACTGTGACGGTATGTGCGGTTACCATGGCAATGACAGTGCTTTGATCCTTTGAATACTACTCCACTGAATAGTTAATTTAACTCACTTTTCCAGCCAGTTCCACTATTTAGATTCAGTAATCCCATGCCATCTCTTCAGAGATTGTACATTTTCTAGTTACATGTATATAGTATGAAGTGCACAAGCACAAAATAACCACTAGTATTTAAAATACAAACCATTTGTCTCTGCCATCACTGTAAAATGCAATATGTCAGTAGTAAAATGTACATCTGTTTGCCCTCAGGCTTGTTGGTGTTAAGTCTGTTCTGGTGTAAACTGGAGTGAAAATCATAAAACAGCAGTTCAACTAGTTCAGGAGAAAGGAGTGTCCTTTTTACCTCTGCTGACATGAGAAGAAACAAAATACAAATAACGTAAAACATGTATTCAGCCATATTGCCTGGATTGTGCAGGTTATCACCAGCAAGACTAGGATATAATTAGAGAAATTACTGAAACTAAAATTTACTTCTACTGATATAAGACAAATATCTCAGGAAGCCCTATTTACCAGTGTCTCATCAGATTAAAATGTGCTGTTAATATATTAAAAAAAACAGTGATAACACATTTTAATACAAGTTATGCTGGTAAATATTGTTCTGTTTGACCTGCATGAGATTTATTGAGTGTTTAGCAGTAAAAAAAGTCAATTTTATCTGTTGTCTCTGCCAGATGTTTCACTGTTGTTTTAAAGTTGCAGTTTTACATTAGTCCAGATTAATAGAGATCTACACAACATTATGATCTGTTAGCTTATACTTTTATTAGTAATTATTTTCAAAAGACTAATCTCTTCTGATCCCTGGAAAGGCGTCAGGTCTTTTTAGTCAAAAATAACATGTGACACTGACATGGAGGAAATGGTTACTTGTGTTTCTACTGATCCTACTGTCTATGGTCATAGGTGAGTTCAATAAATCAAAGAATATGCAGAATTTCCAGTGTCAGCTTCCTGTTTTTCCACACATTAGTCCCTGATCAGCATTTGCTCTGAAAATGCCTCGTTCTGTGCCGTGACTCGTCCACATCTTGTTTTGTTTGGTATTTTCACATGTCTGATAAAGGCTTCACACTCCATCCTTTACTGTTACTGGTAATAAGTAAAATCTGCCTCCTGAAAAGTTTCATCAACGGTCCATTTTCTTCTTTATTATCTTCATCCTTCACATACTGCTGCAGTGCTGCTTGAGTTGAACTGTTGGTTTATTTTAAAAACACATATGCCCTAGAGGACTCACTGATTTGTCCACGTATGGACACTGCAGAAAAAACATGGTGGAGTGAAATATGGGTGGATCCCAGTGGGCAATGACCCAGGCTGTTCAGTGAGGCTGATGCAGAAGTAACTTAATGTTACAGTGGCTTGCAAAAGTATTCATACCCCTTGGATGTTTTCACTTTTTATTGCATAAAATGAATCATTAATGAAAATGATTCATTAATGTATAAAATGAGTCATTGTCAATATAATTTGCCTTGTTTGACAATCATTTACAAAAAACAACTCTTTAATATCAAAGTGAAAGTAGAGTTTTACAAAGTAATGTCAATTAATAAAAAATATATGATGGAAAATAAGTGATTGCATAAGTATTCATACCCTCTAACATGACTCACCTAAATGGACAGAGGTTCAGACAAATGGTGCTGGTCGTCTGACAGTTTATAAAGGCAGATCATC